>JASANF010016452.1:0-18303 GCA_030248245.1 Trissonchulus sp. WLG1_4 | reverse complement strand
CAACTTTAGCTTAAATTAAAACAACTTTACCTTAACTTTAAAATAAAGCTATTTTAAAAAAGTTATATAAAAGTCATTAACTTTTGGCTTACTGTAACTTCAACTCAAATTGAAGCAATGGCCTTTACTTTAAGTTTAACTTTAACTAAATGAAAATGGTTTGTACTTTTTCGCCTACTTGCCACAGCGCTATTTGAAGAATATATCAAATAGCGCTTAGGAAGGAGTTGGGGGAATCCTGTGTCTGTCTGTGCACGCTCACACGCGACAGCTGCCCTTTGGCTTTAAGGTGGTAGTTCCATAATCGCAGTGACCCTTATTTAGACAAATCTATACACGATGGGTAAAGGAATTATAATTTTCGTAAACTACAGCAAAAAACACCCAGAGCCATAGATGCACATAGGGGGGGTTGGGGGGGTCTCCACTCCCCCCCCCCTGAGGGGGGTCGGGACCCCCTTCCCTCAGACATCCGGCACCCCCCCTCAACCCCCCACCCCCCCTCTATAGCCAAGAAAGTGCCCCAAAAATGCGTAAAAAGTTGAAAAATTGCAAAAAATTTTCGCCTGCGGCGAAAAAAGTACCCCAAAAATGAGTTGAAAATCGAAAAGTTCTGAAAACTTTTCGGCTGTCGCCGAAAAATGGCCAGAACTACGGACCACCCCCTCTTCCGCCCGGGGTCGGGCACCCCCCCCCCCCTCGCCGATTCACCCCGTGCATCTCTGCCCAGAGAATCTTTTATTTGGTGTAAAATTCCAATATTAAGACTAGCCACCACATTGGCTTGCTGAACTGCAAGCGAAAGGGGTAGCTAGTCTCTTAACTTTGAATTTTATCACTGACAAAAGCATGATAGCAGCAGTTTAGAGTCTTGTTTCGAAAAAATTGTATCCATTTTATTCCTACTTTACTGATTGTCATAAAAAGGGGCTTTAAAATAGCCTCATGTGAAAAAACTGCGCTTCTGGAACTACCACCTTAAGTTCTGTACAGAAATTATTTCAACCCTTATCCTTGGTGATGTGGATCTGAAAGGTGGGGGGGTCGCCCCCCATACCCTTTTCAGAAAAGACCAGGACAGGAATCGAACCTGTGCCTTCTGCTACACTCCGGAATATGGCAGACGTGTAATGGCAGACGCGCTCGCTGACCACTACACTATCCCGGCCTGCGACTAACTTTTCTAACTGCCTTTATAAACCCAAGCTGCAATTTCAACTACACTTTACTGTGCGGCTGTCGTTGCAATTTACAAGACCCGCCTTCTACGCTGACCGCTACGTTACAGATCGAGTATCAGATTGCATTGATCAATCCGGGTCTGATGGAAACGGATCAAATCGGCTTCAAAATATCGGATCGACGATCCGCATCGGTAGTACCAATTTCGAAATTCTACTCAAATTTTCAGTAAATTTCAATAATTTCGCTGCACGTTCGGTCGATCACACATGTTTGCCAACTATTTAAATTGACATTTTTCCTGTTGCGCCACAGCGCAACAGGTATTTACGTTCATTCTGCTATGATTAGTGTGCTGTAGTGCAAAGTATGCTTTGCGTGTGCGGCTGCATGTTTTACTGTGCGGTTGCTGTATAATTGTGTTTGCGTTCACTATTGCTAGCCACTGGTTAAGACTGTGTTTAAGTGTTACAGTGTTGCACAGCCTGTCTGCTGTCTCGCTTTCACTGTGCTGTCACTTTACTGCTGTGACTGGTGCTGCAGCCTGACTGTGTGTTTGTGTGTGTGTGTGTGTGTGTATGTGCCACGCACATTGTGTCCGTCAGCTCGCTTGTATTTGAACGCATGCAAAATGCATAGCAGACAGAGGTTACAGAACTTCTGTTGAAATTCAATATGTGCTGCAAAACCCAATGCGTTAATGCTTCACCAAAAGTTTCCGATGCAACATATTCAAAATAGCTTCTTGAACTTTCTAAGCTCAGATCAAAGCTAAGTGTCCGGTCATATCAGCTTAATCTCTAGTACAAATGCTACGTGCTTGGAGATTAAACTGATTTGTGCATGTATGTAGGATTGGTTTTGCAGCTTGTTTTGGTGCACGGGTGCCCCTGTACAGCAGTACCGTCTGGTCCTGCGCTGCCCTATTCGCAAAAGAGAAAAATTCTAATTACGTCTTACTTATCTAACACTATAAATATACCTACATTAGACTGACAGATATACAAAACTGTTCACCACGCTACGTCGCACACATCTTAAAGACTACACTTATATTGGCTGGTAATCAATTTATGCTGCGCAACAGGCTTTGCCGTAGTACGGAAGTGGTTCCATAATTAACAGCAGGCTGCAACATTCAATGATTACATTTTGCACCAAACTTTCACTTGTTGTTTGGAAATATTGTTTTGAAATTAATTGCTCATAGCGTTTAACGCTACTGAGCAGGCTGCATAGCCAGTATGTTTTACGTGTATTTTCAGCTTGGGAGCTGCCTGCTGATTTTTGTCTGCGTACATGCAGAAAAATCAATAATCGCTGTACAGTGCTGTAGCAATGTATTTTTTTAGAATCGGCACCGGGATGTTTCACCTGCAGTATGTAAGGGCCATGAGAAAACACTGTTTATCGCTTCTTAGAGCTGATTTACTCAGTTCAGATCAAAGTGTAACTTTTGAGCCAGATGGCTCAATGCAGCGGGATGCTCAACATCCTGCAGCATTTTTTGTACGTACTACGTAGTTAGTTACATTAAGTAAGAAGAAGCTAGTTATAAAGTAGGGCAGAGTAAGATACGAAGTGCAGCTTACGGTTAGTACTAGCAGGGAACTAGGGAATAGAGAACCAATTCATTTAAACCTGAAAGGTAGACACAGGGGAAGGAACCTTGCCCCTTTTGGCGCCTGCTTGTTTTCTATGAGTTTATATTGTCACTTGAACTTCAGGTACATAAATATGTCATGTAAGTAAAGTAAGCAGTTCAAATATCGACTGTTTCTAATGAGGAATCAAATTGTGCAGTTTATGTTTAATGTGTCGTGCTGTAGTCACGATCAGTTGGTACTGTGTACGTAAATATTTAATATCTGTAGAATTTATGTGTGTTATTACGCGGCCCCTGGGGGTTGGATCGGATCGGATCGCTGAAATTGCCGGATCGGATCGCCGGATCGGATCGGTTTTAAAATTTCGGATCGGCGATCCGGATCGGTAGTATAAATTTTGAGTCTCGAGCACAAAATTTCGTAATTTGCCAAAAATTTTGCGTAATTTCAAAAACTTTTCGAGCGATCAATCAAACGCACAAGTATAACTACTACTCAAATTATCAAAATATCGGTTTTATATTAGCGAAAGCGTACAGTGTATGCATAGACCATATGCAAGTGGAGGCGAGGTTTCTCATTATTGAAGTTGCGTGAATTGAGTACTAAATGTGTGATGTGAAATGTTTAGAATAGAAATATATATATCTTAATTTTCGCCTGCAAAAACAATCTTTCAACATTTTTTTCGTTAACACAAGAGTAGGGAATCTCCGCGGATCAACACTTTCTACCCGCGACCCAACCCAGCCCGCGGTTGACACTGTGGGTCCACGATCCATCCCGCGCCGTCAAAGTTGACCACAACCAACTTTGACCCACCATTTTAAGATGCCGTACCTGATGATCAATCTTTTTTGGCAGATACCCCTGTACAATTTGCACAGTGTGATTGAATACGTGAAAAAATTTCAGAATTTTCTCGCCGGTTTGACAAAATGCAGCGACCCGCGCAGCCTGAAGTGGGTGTCTATACCCACGGTTTGACCCACGGCTCAAATTTTCCGATTCAACCCAACCCGTCGGTATCCACGACCTGCGGTAGTGACCCAAAATTGTCAAGACATTTCAATTAATCAAAATTTTTGGTCGTGGGATTGTCTAGGTTGCTCTCATTACAAAAATGCCATCTTATCATTTATATACAAACTCATTAAATTTTTAAAGCAATATACTCATTATAATAAATCATACTTAACAATATTTCTAAAAAAAATTTTTTAGCTTTCATCAAGGTTACGTAATGTTTAAGCGGATCGGATCGGCGGATCGGATCGGATCGACCGATCCGGGCCTGGATCGGATCGGATCGGATCGCCAATCAAGCATCCGGATCGGATCGGCATCAAAATTTCGGACCGATCCGATCCGATCCACATCACTATTAATTAACACTAGAAAGGCAGGTACCTCCCGTCTTCTCTCTGCCTATGCATCTATCTAACTTGAGAGTTGGCTTTTCAGCCATGACATAATTCTCGCATCAAACTGCAACACTGAAAGCGCCGGAGTGGGATCGAACCACTCACATTCCGATTCTTAATCCAAAGCTCAACCAACTGAGCCAACCGGTCGCTGATAACACGGCATGTATAAAACAACAAAACTTCATGGAGCTAATCAGCAGAGCAACTGTATCAGCAGAACTACTCTTTTTTACGCGCTCCCCTATATTTAGCATTTTTACGATCTTTGTTAAGATTACTGATTTTTGTTACCACACTTTGATACTGATGACAAAACCGAAAATAAGCTCTTTATTACTTAATCAATAATTTCTTATGAAGCTGAAACCACAGACGGAGCCTGCGTCACATGTGCAGCTTTGTGGCAGGACTGTCACGCCTAGCCACTTGGCCACCGGCTCGCTTCACTCGGATACTTAAGCCATCCTCGTGAAGTAAGCGATTCTGTGAAACATGAAGCCGACAGGTTTCACTAGTGTAAGATAGTGCGATTTTTACACTTATGTAACAGTATGCGGGAAAGGGTTATACTGGGTTCCTTTAAAAATAGAATTAAAAATGAAAAGAATTTTTTTTATTGATTACTCAATGCTGGCAGCCTCGCCATGTGAAGTCAAGCGGTGAGTCTTATGCAGTCTGGTTTATACCAACAGGAGTACATGATATTATAATATTAGACTTTTGTGGAAAAATTGTAGTGTACTCTCGGTGGCAATGGTCTAGTATCTACTGTGTCAACTGGTGGCAGTATATTGTATATAGTATGATGCTACTGTTTGGTATTATTATTTTTTCATGGTAAACTAAAATTTGTAGTAGTTTGTTTTTTTTAATGTCTATAGCTTGCTTTTCAAAATGCGGACTTTGGTTTCAGACTTTTTTCGCACAGTTCACAAAAAACGCACGTTATCCCGAAACAGTTGCAAAATGTTGCCGTTATATACGTATTTTTGCCTAATGTGACCCTGTATTTGTCCATTTCAACTAAATTATGTTCTGCTTTCATTTTAATACTAGACGTGGGTTGGTCTCGGTCCGTCTCGGGGCCGGCACTTGGCTTTAGCTTGGATATTTTAAATTAAGATTTATATTTTCAAACTACTCATTAATAGATCGTGTCGAGCTAACCGACATGGCTTTGTGTTACTTTTCCATTAGTGCGAAAAGAACTAATAGTGTTATTTAGCAGCCGGATTGACTGAGCTATAATATAGAACTTCAAAAAATATTGCATGTTTTAGGCTACAAAGCAATGATTTCTGTAGGCGACACTGTTGTAAAATGTATAAACATTTGTAAAAATAAAAGTATATGCAGTATATGTCTTCACTTGTTTTGTAATATTTGTGTGTACTTATTTATATAATTAATTTATTCGCCAATTGGCTTGTTAATATGTTTCTATGCTTTGTTGATGCGTACTCTATATTTATTATAATTTATGCATACTTTTATGTCAATTGTTTGGCTTTTGTGCGAAACCTCTATTTTAAATCGTCAACTGCGGATTGCATACACGTTTGGATGGTACTGTAGTTTTTAAATACGTATCTAGCACACTGGCAGGAGTACATGGGAACATGTTTTGAACCAGTGTTCTCGGCAACAAAGGAAAAATTCTATCTCCCATGTACTCTTGGTAGTAGCTTGTCATATTTATATTTATGCATATGCGCTTGATTTTTATATAGATTCCGAAAACAGTAAATTTTTTGCAATACGGTGTAACTGTGTATTGGAATTAATAAGGAATGGAATTATGTTAAGTGATGTTCTGCGTATGGCGCATAGAATGCACAGTAATTGCAGTTGCACAGTACAAAAAGCACACGTCATCTATGAACCACAAAATTCGTAGTAGCTGCTTACTTTTGCAGCATGCTCGTCGAAAAAAGACTGCGGTTTACAATTCACTGTTGCGGCAGCCACCGCATTACTTATCACTAGCTCAGTTTGTAAACGAGAAATAAATGCATT
Source organism: Trissonchulus sp. WLG1_4 (assembly GCA_030248245.1). Lineage (NCBI taxonomy): Eukaryota > Metazoa > Nematoda > Enoplea > Enoplida > Ironidae > Trissonchulus > Trissonchulus sp. WLG1_4. The sequence goes on along the minus strand of JASANF010016452.1, from coordinate 12,071 downwards.
CCATAAAACTTACTATTTATTTTGCTGGTAGTTCTAAAGGCCAATTTACACGATCGAACTTGCTCCGAACTTGCTCCATACCGAACTTGCTCCGAACCTTGTCCGGAGCAAGTCCGGAGCGAACTTTTGCATGCACACGATCGAACTAGCACCGAACATTGGCGCTCCGAACTCACTCCGAACTTACCACAGCAGCCAATGAATTTAGCTAGAATATAAACAGCCAATCAGATTTAACGTTTGAAAAACGTCACCGTTCCTTCACACTTTTGAATTATTTTGTTGCCAAATTGTCTTAAATGCGGGCAGCGGCTGCGGTTGCTGTTGTTAGTGTGTTGTGGGCGATTCTCACCCAAACGTAAACGCAGTCGACGCTGTCGGGCGCAACTTTGGCTTCTGCGTCGTCAAAAAAGGGTTGCTACAATAATTTGGTTGAAGAACTCTGTCCTGAAAACCCGTCGAGTTCCCACAGATGGCTTCGGATGAACGGCGTGACATTTCGACTGCTACGTGAAATAACTGATTTCGAAATCAAAAAGTTAAAACTTCAATTAAAATAGTTTTGTGTAATTCATGTGGAGCAATCGATTCTTATAAAAAACTATGAAACAAATTTTTAATTTAGTAACTTACCCGCATATTTTTCCCCAAGTTGCTTCGCCAAAGCATCAAAAGCCGTGGGCGCAAGTGCTGACACAAAAACACAAAAGCTGATTGAACAGAAACTATATGTAGCAACGGAGACTAGTAGCGTGGGAACATTTTTCTAAGCAACTTGATTGGCTGCTGAACGGTAGGTCCGATGCAAGTTCGGAGCAAGTTTGGTGGAGCATCGAACCTTCGAGGCAGGTTCGGAGCAAGTTCGCAGGTGGTCCGGAGTAGGTCCGGAGTGCGTTTACACGATCGAACATGCTCCGAACTTACTCCGGACTAGTTTCGGAGCAAGTTCGGTCCGGAGCAAGTTCGGAGCAAGTTCGATCGTGTAAATTGGCCTTAAGTAAATGAAAAACTACGCAGTCGAATTCAGGATGCAAGATAATTTTTTAAAATATACTAAACGTGCTGCAGATATGGAAAACAAAACAAGGTCTCACAACACTGTCGACCCGATAATGTGTACATACATACTTTTTCAGTGATGATTGTTTGTGCACAGGAGGTTTCATTTCACGCAGTGATAATATAGGTTTGATATTTTCGCTCCAATTTTGCATTGGGCATTGCCCGTTATTGGTTAGATTTGTTTTTTGACATACAAAGGGACAATATCATGTCCTCATGTTCTTTGTGTTAAAGTGACTACTGACTAGTGCTACTATCATAACGCAGCTAAGCAATAAAACTGTTTTCAATGAATTTAGCGGCAATTGTATGTAGCAATAGTTTACTTCCCCAAGTTTATTAGAAAGAAAAAAAATTAAACTATAGTGAAAGCACTTTTTCATTTTGGCATTTTATTCTTTAAGCTCCACTGGTCAACGCGATCGATCTGAAGTCGTTACATTCATAGCAAGATTTCACTATTTCAGCTTTGATTTCTGCCATTGCCTTGTCAAAACATTTATCGTACGCGGAAGTGTCACCACTTTTGTTGCATCTAAAATATACATAAGTATAAAACTATAAATACGCCACACTAGTTACGAGACATAGTCGTAATTCAATAATGTTAGGTTAGGCATTGAACCGGTGTCCAGTGGCCTTACCAAAACACCAGTTTAAAATCCAAGTTCAACCTGAGCTTTTTTTACTGAGCTCCTACTGGTCTTATAACCGTATCGCAAACAAAAGGTAAAATTGTAAACAGGGATCAGTAATATTTTTCAATATCGAAATGAGGTAAATATTTTGACATATTCCTATCAATAAGTGTGGCTATTGCAAAATTAACTGTATATGCAGTAAAAAGAACTCAAAACAAGTATATATAACAGTATCTAATAATACACGCACAGTTACCAATTGTTTATCGGTACATGCAACTAAAGTCTGACCAAAAAGTGTATGTACGGAACTTCATTGCTTCATAGCAGCTTAGTCGTTTGAGGTAATCCCCATAATGTATATATCATTCGAAAGCATTTTTGATGGAGATTTTGATGAATTTAAAATATTTGAAAAAATTTTGAGTCAAAATTTTTAATTCAAATAAAATTGATTTTTTTCCGCCTATTTACAGGAAACCTATTGTATTATATACCATTCGATAGCCCATTTTATTCTGCGTCTAACGATATATACAACATCACTATAGCATGCACCTGTCGAAAATTATCTATTTTTTCATTTTTTATTTTTCCATTGAAAACGTCATTTTTGGCCCTTTTTATTAGCTGTAACTCAGCAAATACTCAACCAAATCTGACAAATTTTGCATCAATAGACGCGCTGTGACCTCGCGCAGTCTGTGCTTTTGATTGGATTGAACAAAGTTATGCAGCAAAAAGATATAGCTGTTTTCATTACTTGTCAAAAATTAGTGCTTGATGAGCATGTCATGTGCATGCGTTCAAATATTCAACACGCTGATATGCGTGTATAAATTTTTGTGGGCGCACACATATTCTGTGAATACTGATTTATTTTTTGCATAACTTTGTTCAATGCAATCAAAAGCACAAGTTTTTAGTATCAATTGAAAGCTAAAGAACTGAACTTTAACGTGGTACTAATTATTTTAACTAATCTTGAACAAAAATTGCTGAAAAATGACTGTAAACCTGACAAATATTGAAAAATTTATTATCAAATTTTGAATTTCTATTACTTTCACATACTGCGCGAGGTCACAGCGCGTCTATTGATGCAAAATTTGTCAGATTTGGTTGAGTATTTGCTGAGTTACAACGAATAAAACGGGCCAAAAATGACGTTTTCAATGGAAAAATCAAAAATAAAAAAATCGATAATTTTTGACAGGTGCATGCTATAGTGATGTTGTATATATCGCTAGACGCGGAATGGAATGGGCTATCGAACGATATATAATACAATAGGTTTCCTGTAAATAGGCGGAAAAAATCGATTTTATTTGAATTAAAAATTTTGACTCAAAATTTTTTAAAATATTTTAAATTCATCAAAATCTCCATCAAAAATGCTTTTGAATGATATATACATTATGGGGGTTACCTCAAACGACTAAGCTGCTATGAAGCAATGAAGTTCCGTACATTAGTGATGTGGATCGGATCGGATCGGTCCGAAATTTTGATGCCGATCTGATCCGGTTGCTTGATTGGCGATCCGATCCGATCCAGGCCCGGATCGGTCGATCCGATCCGATCCGCCGATCCGATCCGATTAAACATTACGTAACCTTGATGAAAGCTAAAAAATCTTTTGTAGAAAAATTGTTAAGTATGATTTATTATAATGAGTATATTGCATTAAAAATTTAATGAGTTTGTATAGGTATAAATGATAAGATGGCATTTTTGGAATGAGAGCAACTTAGACAAACCCACGACCAAAAATTTTGATTAATTGGAAAGAAAATATCTTGACAATTTTGGGTCACTACCGCAGGTCGAGGATACCCACGGGTTGGGTTGGATCGGAAAATTTGAGCCGTGGGTCAACCCTTGGGTATATGTACACAGTACACACACACGCACTTTAGGCTGCGCGGGTCGCTGCATTTTGTCAAACCGGCGAAAAACTTCTGAAATTTTTTCACGTATTCAATCCAATCTGGGTACATAAATTTGGTTACCATTCGGTTAAAGTAGATAGCAATGTGAACAATGTACAGCTGTATATACACTGTGCAAATTGTACAGGGGGATCTGCTAAAAACGATCGATCATCAGGTACGGTATCTTAAAATGGTGGGTCAAAGTTGGTCGTGGTCAACTTTGACGGCGCGGGATGGATCGTGGGTTACGCACAAAGTATCAAACCGCGGGCTGGGTTGGGTCGCGGGTAGAAAGTGTTGATCCGCGTCGATTCCCAACTCTTGTGTTAACGAAAAGAATTTTGAAACATTGTTTTTGTAGGCGAAAATTAAGATTTCTAAACATTTCACATCACACTTTTAGTACGCGTCTTCACGCAACTTCAATGATGAGAAACCTCGCCTCCACTTGCATATGGTCAATGCATACACTGTACGCTTTCGCTAATATAAAACCGATATTTTGATAATTTGAGTAGTAGTTATACTTGTGCGTTTGATTGATCGCTCGAAAAGTTTTTGAAAATACGCAAAGTTTTTGGCAAATTACGAAATTTTGTGGTCGAAACTCAAAATTTATACTATCGATCCGGATCGCCGATCCGAAATTTTAAAGCCGATCCGATCCGGCGATCCGATCCGGCAAATTCAGCGATCCGATCTGATCCGATCCGAACCCCGGATCGGCGATCCGATCCGATCCGGCGATCCGATCCACATCACTACCGTACATACACTTTTTGGTCAGACTTTAATAATACATATTTGTCATTGTTAAAGTTGCATTTAAAGATACGTTGTTTTTGTTATTTTTGAAAAAATCTCTTAAATAATCAAAAACATTGGAAACAGTTTTTCCAGGAAGCCTTTATGTTTGTAGCTAGGTAAATGAATCTAGCGTCCAGCTAAGCCTGTCGGATGATGTATCCGACTGCTTTAAATCGGACAAGCCGTGCCATGTCAATCGGTGCGACGTATAATAAAATAGTGTCATAAAACAGGGTTAACGAGCTCCGTAATTGATTTCTGCAATCGATTTCCGTAATCAAGTTTCTGCAAGAAGTGAGCTACCTGGTTGAGTTGAGTACCTAGTTTAGTGTTTGGCGTGTCGCGTAGAGAGGCCACACTCTCGACGGAATCCCCATTTGTCCTAATCCGTCAAAAACCCCCAATTCCTCCCTGTCCGTACGAGAGCGCCTGATTCAGCTAATCGTCTGTTATCCTCTTTTTGTTGTATCGTTTCTTTTTGTCTCAGGGTCCAGCATTTTTTGGCCAGCCTATAGTTATTACCTTTCTGCGTCGTCGGCCATTGGTTGGTTGCACTTGTCCATTTCAGTCACGAGAGACGCCCTGCAGCTCTTGATTAGTTGAGGGTTGATTACCGACTCCACCTTCTGCATCACCTTTTCCGCGGCATAGACAACACATCTTAAACAGTTATATTTATTTCATTATGAAGAAATCATTCATTAGCCTTTAAGTTTTGACACTTAAAATTGAAAAGTACTGCACGAGTGCGACAACAATCGCAGGAAGTAAAATAATGCACTTTTTATACATGATCAATTAAAATAGCTGTAGGCTCAAAAACGTCAGTGTATTTTAAAAAAAACAGATGAAAAATTTCGGTTTACTCTCCCAGAAAGATTTACACTCGAGTTTTTTATTACAGTCAAACCTGCTTAGTGCTTAGCACTGTTAGTATGTAGTATATATTAATCCGGTGGATTAGCCATAATGGGGAAACTCTTTACCCATTTAGCCTAACTTCAATACTGCAAACAGTCATGCTTCTACTGTCGGGCGATGAGATAGTTTTTGTTTTTTCTAGAGAAGGAACTATTATTTTGAAATTAATTGCTCATAGCGTTTAACGCTACTGAGCAGGCTGCATAGCCAGTATGTTTTACGTGTATTTTCAGTTTGGGAGCTCCGGAGCTGCCTGCTGATTTTTGTCTGCGCATATGCATAAAAATCAATAATCAATGTACAGTGCTGTAGCAATGTATTTTTTCAGAATCGGCACCTGGATGTTTCACCAGCAGTATATATGTAAGTGTAAGTTATAGCACGATGTAGCGTGCACTCAGCAATTTATACGCACTGTAACGTGAAGCGCCAAGTGCATAAACGAGTGCGCGCAGCGCACGAGTTTATGCTCGCGGGCTTCACGTGTTAGTGCGAATAGTTGCTAGTGAGTGCATACTACAAAGTGATATAACGTACTTATAATGTGCCTGTCTTGAAATATACAGTGCAATAAGTCAATAACTTAGATGCACGCTGTGAATCTAGCAGCGTGCACTTTAGTTATTGACGTTAGTTATTGCACTGTTTTTTCAGGACAGGTATGATATAAGGCCAAGGGCCATTAGAAAACACTATTTATCGCTTCTTAGAACTGGTTTGCTCAGCTCAGATCAAAGTGTAACTTTTGAGCCAAATGGCTCGATGCAGCGGGATGCTAAAAACATCCTGCAGCACTTTTTTGTACGTACTACCAAAAGTACATAAGGAAGAGTATGACACTCTCCCTATTATGCCTGGCAGCGCGCGTCCAATGCGGAGCGCGAAATAGGCCGTTTATTTACGGTTTTCAGGGGGGGGGGGTTACCCCCCCTCAACTGAAGACCCTGTGCTCAACTGAGGGATGGGGGGGTACCCCCCCTCAAAATGATACCCCGTAACTCAACTGAGGGGGGGTGGGTACCCCCCCCCCTCATTTCAGTACCCCGTCTTCAGTTGAGGGGGGTACCCCCCTCATTTCAAGACACTAAGCAAGAACTTGCGCTACCCCCCCCCTCAACTGAAGACGGGGTACTGAACTGAGGGGGGGTACCCCCCCTCAGTTGAGTACGGGGTATCGTTTTGAGGGGGGGTACCCCCCTCAGTTGGGTACGGGGTCTTCAGTTGAGGGGGTGGTACCCCCCCCCCCTGAAAACCGTACATAAACGGGCTATTTCGCGCTACGCATTGGACGCACGCCCGAAGGCATAATAGGAAGAGTGTCATACTCTTCCTATTATGTACTCTTGGTTGGTACTACATAGTTAAATTAAGTAAGAATAAGCTATGTATGTAGTTATAAAGTAGAGGAGAGTAATACGAAGTGTAGCTTACGGTAAGTATGGAGTAGAAAATCAATTCATAACCTGAAAGGTAGACACCGGGAAAGGAACAGTGCCCCTTTTGGGGCCTCCTTGTTTGTACTGTGGTGATGACTAAACTATTTTCTGTTATGCAGTGAGTACAAAACGTAGGTAATCATTAAATATTGCAGGCTGCTGTTTAGTTATTTGGAACCACTTCCGTATACCTACTACGACAAACCTGTTGCGCAGCTTAAAATAATTGCAAACTGCCAAAGTGTAGTTTCAAAGATTTGTGCGATGTGACGCGATGCGAAGTTCTATGCCAACCCAAATGTAGGTTAGGTATTTCTGGTGGTAGATAAGTAAGACGTTATTAATTACTATTTATTCCCCTTCGGTCCAGACCCAGAAGAGGTCCAGACCCGGTGGTACAGACACACCGCGCCAGCCTGCCCATGGACGGACTGATCCAGCAAACTGGAGCTCTAATCCCGCATCCAAAAATTAATTCAATCTCTAGCACAGACTCCCTCCGAGAGATTAAGCTCATAGCACAGCCTTTTGCGCGTAGGATTATGCTACATTTTGATCTGAGCTTAGCATTAAACTTTTGTTGAAGCATTATCGCATTTAGTCTAGCAACTCTGCTGTGCATTCTGCATGTATACAATTACAACGACAGACACGCTGTCAACGTTAGCTGTACACACAAAACCTCTGCAGTAATGCAGCTGCACTGATGCAGAGTTGAGCCAGTACGTGTCTGGTCGTAGACAAAAGACAAAAGACAAAATCTTCTGGGTCAAAAATTGCTCGTTTTAGGGCTGTTTGTTTTGTTTTTGATGGATGTAACTAACACAGTTTCTAATTTTAAAAGTTTTTGTAGAAGCATTCAAACTATGCTATTCAGTAAAGCTTAACACAAAGCAAAATGTTCGCATGTGTTTTGGTTTTGTTTCGAAGAATTGTGAACGTGAACTTTTCTGTAAATGTGGGATGATGAGAAATGAATGAATTTAAAAAGGAGTTAAAAATTGTTTCAGAAATTTTTGAGGGCACACCGCCTTGGTCTTGTGTTATCAGATATTTATATGTATGCAGATTCAAACTATGCTATTCAGTAAAACTATAACACAAAACAAAATGTTCACATGTGAACAATGAGCGTAACCTATAAGCATATGGTCTGAGTTTCAGTTTCTTATTTTTAATACCTAATAATTTCCTTTCACGTGTACTATAAATTAGACTTATCACCAAGTTGTCTGAAAACCGCACTATAATTAGACTTATCACCAAGTTGTCTGAAAACTAACAAAGACTAAGACTAACTCTTCATTTCCGTTGTTTGCAGCAAGACAGGATGCCATTCTAAATTCCAGTGTCGCCATCTGAGTAAACACTTGATTCCAGCAGATGCTTTTAGCTAGAGACTTCGTAGGAATAGGCCAATCAGTAAACATGAGCTGAGCCTCGTAGAAGCAACTGAAAGCCCAAAGTGCGTAGCTTCATTCTGTGTGGTGTTAGGCCCGGTTCACACAGACCTACTTTTTACTTTAAACTTTTTACTTTTGGGCCAAAAGTAAAAATTTCGGTTCATACAGAACGTACTTTTTACTTTTTACTTTTTACTTTTGGCCAAAAGTAAAAGTAGAAACGCGTTCTACTTTTTACTTTTTACTTTTGCAATCTAGCCAATCAGAATCCTGTAACAGAAGCTCCGCCTATTGAGCTTCAATTTTATTGGTTAGATTTGCATTTTGACATGCAACTACGCCAAATTCAGCCAATTGGATGCGACATGCCTTAAGTAAAAAGTAAGTCTGTGTAAACCGGGCCTTAGGGTCGATTTGTAGTCATAGCCGTAAGTACGTGCAGCCGACAATGTTAGGTATGAAATTACCACGACACGAATAGTGAATGACATCAGGGCCCCGTTGCATAAAAGTTAACAATCTAACAGTGTTCAACTGTTCAACTGTTTGACTGAAAATGAACAGTGTTCAAATTTCCGTTGCTAAGGTGGACTGTTCATTATCAGTACAATCCTAACAGTGATTTTAACAGTTGAACAGTGAACGCTGTTGACATTCATGCAACGCTCACTGTTCAAATTCACTGTTCAAGCAGTTCATAATTATAAGTTAACAGTGACTGAACACTGTTAGGATTTATGCAACTGAAATAACTGTTCAGCTGTTCAACTGTTAGAGTGATAGACGGTTCAAATTTTTATGCAACGGGGCCCAGCGCCCAGGGGCCTGTTTTTCAACTTCACAAGAATCTTAGCTAAGTTGAAACTTAGAACTTCAGACCTGCAGCTCAGCAGAGCCCGATTTATTGAAACAAAATGTTCGTCGTTGAAAATGTTCATCGTTGAAAATGTTCATCATTGAAAAGTTTTGGATTGATCGAAATATTTTCAACGACGAACATAACACTAAATTATAGGACAAATGTTCGTCGTTGAAAATGTTCATCGTTGAAAATGTTCGTCATTGAAAATTCTTGGATTGATCGAAATCGAAACATTTTCAACGACGAACATAACACTAAATTATAGGGCAAATGTTCGTCGTTAAAAATGTTTGTCGTTGAAAATGTTCGTCGTTGAAAAAGTTCGTCGTAGAAAATGTTCGTCGTTGAAAAAATTTTCAACGACGAGCTTTGGTTTTTTAGAACGTTTTTCATACCTATTCTAAATGACCAAAGCTCGTCGTTAAAAAATTTTCAACGAATTTTCGTCGCTGAAATTTATTTCAATGACGAGCATTTGTTTTTCAACGACGAAATTTGTTTTTTCAACGACGAACATTTGTTTTTTAACGATGAACATTTGTCCTATAATTTAGTGTTAATGTTCATCGCTGAAAATGTTTCGATCAATCCAAAATTTTGAACGACAAACAATTTCAACGACGAACATTTTGAACGACGAACATTTTGTTTGGATAAATCGGGCCCAGGTCTGTGTTTTGCGAGAGCTAGAACCACGGTTTAAAAAAGTCTACGAATCAGGCGTTATTTCGCAATGAAATTACATGCAAAGTATGAAAACGTCTTTTCGTAAGACCATGGCATAGTTAAACTCCCTATGTGAAATTCAGTCCACCCTTAAAGGCTTTACATGGACGTCTTATGAAGGCAGTAGCAACTTGTGCAAGTTCTTGTGAAATTACGCAAGCCTGAAAATTCTAAACCGACTTACAGTAGTTACTGTTCATTCACAGACAAGTTGGTTAATAGTAGGATAATACCTCGAAAATAGTGCCCTAAGTACATAAGCTGTCCATCAAAATTATGCTTACTCCTGGTGCTGGTGCTTTAATTTTGTAAATGATTGTGTCATACAGCCTGCATGAGTCATTTTTGTGGGAATAATTGCAGTCGACACCTGAAAAGTAAAAAAGTTTCTACAACTCTGTTCATTTTTGACACAGACTGGGTAAATTTTGTGCTTGTCCGTGTCTGTGATGCTGAAGTGGTAGCGAACGCGTGTAAGCGACACAGAAATGCACTATGGCGCTTGCCACTAGGGCAAAAAAGTTAAACTTTAACTTTAACTGAAATTAAAAAAGTTAGGGGCCTTACTTTAACTTTAACTTTAACTCCAGAAAAAGTTAGAGGTCTTACTTTAACTGCAACTTTAACTTAAATTAAAACAACTTTACTTTAACTTTAAAATAAAGTTATTTTAAAAAAGTTATATAAAAGTCATTAATTTTTGGCTTACTGTAACTTTAACTTAAATTGAAGCAATGGCCTTTACTTTAACTTTAACTTTAACTTAAATGAAAATGGTTTGACTTTTTTGCCCTACTTGCCACAGCGCTATTTGAACAATAGATCAAATAGCGCTTAGGAAGGAGTTGGGGGAATCCTGTGTCTGTCTGTGCACGCTCACACGCGACAGCTGCCCTTTGGCTTTAAGGTGGTAGTTCCATAATAGCAGTGACCCTTTTTTAGACAAATCTATACACTATGGGTAAAGGAATTATAATTTTCGTAAACTACAGCAAAAAACACCCAGAGCCATAGATGCACATAGGGGGGGTTGGGGGGGGTATCCACTACCCCCCCCCGGTGGGGGGTCGGCACCCCCTTCCCTCAGACATCCGGCACCCCCCCTCAACCCCCCACCCCCCCTCTTATAGCCAAGAAAGTGCCCCAAAAATGCGTAAAAAGTTGAAAAATTGCAAAAAATTTTCGCCTGCGGCGAAAAAAGTACCCCAAAAATGAGTTGAAAATCGAAAAGTTCTGAAAACTTTTCGGCTGTCGCCGAAAAATGGCCAGAACTACGGACCACCCCCTCTTCCGCCAGGGGTCGGGCAGCCCCCCCCCCCCCCGCGCCGATTCACCCCGTGCATCTCTGCCCAGAGAATCTTTTATTTGGTGTAAAATTCCAATATTAAGACTAGCCACCACATTGGCTTGCTGAACTGCAAGCGAAAGGGGTAGCTAGTCTCTTAACTTTGAATTTTATCACTGACAAAAGCATGATAGCAGCAGTTTAGAGTCTTGTTTCGAAAAATTGTATCCATTTTATTCCTACTTTACTGATTGTCATAAAAAGGGGCTTTAAAATAGCCTCAAGTGAAAAAACTGCGCTTCTGGAACTACCACCTTAAGTTCTGTACAGAAATTATTTCAACCCTTATCCTTGGTGATGTGGATCTGAAAGGTGGGGGGGTCGCCCCCCCATACCCCTTTCAGAAAAGACCAGGACAGGAATCGAACCTGTGCCTTCTGCTACACTCCGGAATATGGCAGACGTGTAATGGCAGACGCGCTCGCTGACCACTACACTATCCCGGCCTGCGACTAACTTTTCTAACTGCCTTTCTAAACCCAAGCTGCAATTTCAACTACACTTTACTGTGCGGCTGTAGTTGCAATTTCCAAGACCCGCCTTATACGCTGACCGCTACGTTACAGATCGGTATCAGATTGCATTGATCAATCCGGGTCTGATGGAAACGGATCAAATCAGCTTCAAAATATTTCCGGATCGACGATCCGCATCGGTAGTACAAATTTCGAAATTCTACTCGAATTTTCAGTAAATTTCAATAATTTCGCTGCACGTTCGGTCGATCACACATGTTTGCCAACTATTTAAATTGACATTTTTCCTGTTGCGCCACAGCGCAACAGGTATTTAAGTTCATTCTGCTATGATTCATGTGCTGTAGTGCAAAGTATGCTTTGCGTGTGCGGCTGCATGTTTTACTGTGCGGTTGCTGTATAATTCTGTTTGCGTTCACTATTGCTAGCCACTGGTTAAGACTGTGTTTAAGTGTTAC
>JASANF010016451.1:0-16245 GCA_030248245.1 Trissonchulus sp. WLG1_4 | reverse complement strand
TTAAGGGGGGGGCTACCCAGATCAAGAATCAAAGTTCTCCGATTTTGCTTATTTTCACATATGTTACTCCCCCAAGGCACCTCTACCTCAGATAAGAACAATTAAGCTTGAAGGTGCACTTTTGGTTCGGTGCGTTTGTCAGTGTATTTACATAGGCAAAAGTACGCCAAAAAGCCGAAAAGTAGCCCTTATTTGGACAGTTCTAGCACAAACCACATTAAGCCAATCAGGCTGAAATTTGGCATAGTAGTAGCCCACATGTATGCGCAAAATCGTATGATCCGGATTTTTGATATGTATTTTCAAATCTAAAATCGAAGGCGAAATGTGAAAAAATGGCCGTTTTTTGGACCTGCCAAATTTGAGTGATTTTACATTTGACGTCATTGCTCATGCCATGGGCAAAAATTTAAAAAAATGGATCATAGAGGTTGAGATATGACGTTAGGCTATCGAATCATGTAAAAATCAGGTTCGTCAATGTTAACAAAAATTTCGAGTAAAGGGGCGCTTTGCAACCACAAAAAACTTTTTTTTGCGCCTATGATTTACACGTAAAATTGAATTTTTGGGAGCCCCTAGTGAAAAATTGGCAATAGCATTGGTTCCAGTTTGTTACGTCTGCGATGCGCCTTCCCTGGGGCTACATTGTGTGCAAATTTGAAACGAATCGGAGAACCTAAAATTTTCACTTTTTCAGGTAGCCCCCCCCCCCCTTAATTCGGACATCTAAGTCCTAAAATATCCTCATGAACTTGAAGTCAATATAAAATATTTTGTATCAGGAACTCGTCGAAGTTTACTGATGATATGCGCCAGGATTACTTGCGATGCAGTGAAGAGCGTTTAAAAATATACAAGCCCACGAGCCGATATCCAATCAACTATTTCGACAGGTTTGTACGTCAAGCTAAGATGAGTGATTTTTCTGGGTGTGAGATATTAAGCATAGCTTCAGTACAGTGTGATTTACTTGAAATGGAATTTCAAAATTTATATTTGATTCGTGATATGATTGGTGGATTCGTGTTTCCTATACTCTCAATTATTGGAGCTTTTTTGGGCATAATGACTTTGTCTCAGAAAGAACTTGGTGAAAATTCCAGCAATAATAAATTTCATATTGTTATATTGATATGTGATGTATGCTCAATGTTACCATATTTTATAATTGCTGTGTTGCATTACATATACTGGATGAGATACAGGACCTGGTTTTATAATTTTATTTATATTTTGCCGTCGGAAATTTCCCAATTTTTCGCTTACATAAGTGCCATCACATTAGTTGGTACCACAGTTCTAAGAGCTTTGGCGTTAACCTATCCCGTAGTTTTTAGAAAGTTGGACAAAACAAAGGTTTTCAAGATAACACTAATATTAGGTATCATGTTGTCAAGCGTTTTGTGGTTACCTGAAATATTATTAATATCTCCTAACGGCAATAAACGGGTTGCCGACGGTAGGGGACCCTCTATTCTAGGCAGGAGACCCTCTATTCGTGTTCAGGAGCTCGAATTACCCCTAGAAACATCAAAATCTCGATTTCGAAAAATTGACCCCCGAGGACCCACTGGACCCCCTGGGGGGGGGGGGGGGGTACCCTAAGGGGGTCATAGGGTTGTCCAGGAGGGTCCTAGGTAAAAAGTAACCTCAGATTCGTGTTCAGGAGCTCGAATTACCCCTAGAAACATCAAAATCTCGATTTCGAAAAATTGACCCCTTTGGCCCTCTGGGGCATGATACTCTAAGGGGGGGGGGCTACCCTCAGGGGGTCATAGGGGGACCCAGAAGAGTCCTTACTATTGCAACACACAAGCACAATAGCTTTCGTTCCGGAAACACACTTTAGTATTTGACTTACCTATATAACCCCATTGAAACATTACCACAACAGGTTTCGTTCATTACATTTTTTTTGAGACCCCATTTTTCAGGTCACGTGACTCGACGCCCCCTAGGGGTAGGAGGGTGCCCGAGTGTCCAAGGCATCTACTCCTCAGAGGCATTCCACCCACAAAGTTTGGGACCAATCCGACCAGGGGGGGCTGAGAAAAACGCGTTGGAAAATCGTTTTACACGTATTTTTCAACGCGAACCTCAATTTTTGAGGTCACGTGACTCAGCCCCCCGTGAGGTCAGGGGCTCACCAAGGTGGGGGGCACAAGTACTCGTGGAGGGGACCCCACCACCAAAGTTTGGGACCAATCCGGCCAGGGGGGGCTGAGAAAAACTAGTCACAAATTTCGAGGACAATAATAACAATAACAACAACAATAATATCTCCTAACGGCAATAAACGGGTTGCCGACAGTAGGGGACCCTCTATTCTAGGCAAAGGACCCTCTATTCTAAGCAACAGATTGTCTATTTTCTATATTGTCTATATCTCCCCACATAAATTTTTGGTAAAAATACCTACCAAAATATGCTCTTAGCCACCATGCTATTCTATCACTATTAATTTAGCATCATTCCGTCAAAAAATTTGATAGAAATTCATTATTTCCCACTAAATCACTCGATTATCAAAAATTATCCACAAAACTCCCAAAATCTCATTTTCGAAAATTTGATTCCTGAGGATCCCCTAGGGGGGGACCCTGAGGGGGGCCATGGAAGGGTCCAGACGGGTCCTAGACGAAAACGGACCTCGGATTCGTGTTCCGGGGCCCAAATTACCCCTAGAGACGTCAAAATCCCAATTTCGAAAATTTGACCCCTGAGGACCCCCCGGGCAGGGTGCCCTAGGGGGGTCATGGAAGGGTCCAGAGGGGTCCTAGACAAAAATGGACCTCGGATTCGTGTTCAGGGGCCCAAATTACCCCTAGAAACACCAAAATCTCAATTTCGAAAATTTGACCCCTGAGGACCCCCTAGGGGGGGTGCCCTGAGGGTCCATAGGGGGGTCCAGGCAGGTCCTAGGCAAAAATGGACCTCGGACCCAGAAGAGTCCTTACTATTGCAACACACAAGCACAATAGGTTTCGTCCTGGAAACACACTTTGCTGCATACACTATTCGACGCACCTATATAACCCCACTGAAACATTACCACAACAGGTTTTGACACCCAATTTTTGAAATTACGTGACCCGGCCCCCCGAGGGGTCAGGGGGTCACCAAGATGGGGGGCACAAGTACTCGTGGGGGGGACCCCACCACCAAAGTTTGGGACCAATCCGGCCAGGGGGGGCTGAGAAAAACTAGTCACAAAATTTTGAGGACAATAATAATAATAAATATCTCCTAACGGCAATAAACGGGTTGCCGACGGTAGGGGACCCTCTATTCTAGGCAAAGCACACTCTATTCTAAGCAACAGATTGTCTATTTTCGGCAAAAAACCCATATTTATGTTCAGGGACCCAAACTACCCACAAAACTCCCAAAATCTCAATTTCGAAAATTTGACCCCTGAGGACCACCCTGAGGGTCCATAGGGGGGTCCAGGCAGGTCCTAGGCAAAAATGGACCTCGGACCCAGAAGAGTCCTTACTATTGCAACACACAAGCACAATAGGTTTCGTCCTGGAAACACACTTTTCTGCATACACTATTCGACGCACCTATATAACCAAATTGAAACATTACCACAACAGGTTTCGACACCAAATTTTTGAAATCACGTGCCCCGGCCCCCCCGAGGGGTCAGGGGGTCACCAAGGTGGGGGGCACAAGTACTCGTCGGGGGGACCCCACCACCAAAGTTTGGGACCAATCCGGCCAGGGGGGGCTGAGAAAAACGAGTCACAAAATTTTGAGGACAATAATAATAATAAAATATCTCCTAACGGCAATAAACGGGTTGCCGACGGTAGGGGACCCTCTATTCTAGGCAGGAGACCATCTATTCGTCTTCAGGAGCTCGAATTACCCCTAGAAAAATCAAAATATCGATTTTGAAAAATTGACCCCTTTGGCCCTCTGGGGCATGGTACCCTAAGGGGGGGGGGGACCCCCTCAGGGGGTCATAGGGGGACCCAGAAGAGTCCTTACTATTGCAACACACAAGCACAATAGGTTTCGTCCTGGAAACACACTTTTCTGCATACACTATTCGACGCACCTATATAACCCCATTGAAACATTACCACAACAGCTTTCGACACCAAATTTTTGAAATTACGTGACCCGGCCCCCCGAGGGGTCAGGGGGTCACCAAGGTGGGGGGCACAAGTACTCGTGGGGGGGTCCCCACCACCAAAGTTTGGGACCAATCCGGCCAGGGGGGGCTGAGAAAAACGAGTCACAAAATTTTGAGGACAATAATAACAATAAATATCTCCTAACGGCAATAAACGGGTTGCCGACGGTAGGGGACCCTCTATTCTAGGCAGGAGACCCTCTATTCGTGTTCAGGAGCTCGAATTACCCCTAGAAACACCAAAATCTCAATTTCAAAAATTTGACCCCTCAGGACCCCCTAGGGGGGGGTACCCTGAAGGTCGATAAGTGGGTCCAGGGGGGTCCTAGGCAAAAATGGACCTCGGACCCAGAAGAGTCCTTACTATTGCAACACACAAGCACAATAGGTTTCGTTCTGGAAACACACTTCACTACATACACTATTCGACTTACCTATATAACCCCACTGAAACATTACCACAACAGGTTTCGACACCAAATTTTTGAAATCACGTGACCCGGCCCCCCGAGGGGTCAGGGGGTCCCCAAGGTGGGGGGCACAAGTACTCGTGGGGGGGACCCCACCACCAAAGTTTGGGACCAATCCGACCAGGGGGGGCTGAGAAAAACGAGTCACAAAATTTTGAGGACAATAACATTAACAACAAATATCTCCTAACGGCAATAAACGGGTTGCCGACGGTAGGGGACCCTCTATTCTAGGCAGGAGACCCTCTATTCGTGTTCAGGAGCTCGAATTACCCCTAGAAACATCAAAATCTCGATTTCGAAAAATTGACCCCTTTGGCCCTCTGGGGCATGGTACCCTAAGGGGGGGGGGCTACCCTCAGGGGGTCATAGGGGGATCCAGAAGAGTCCTTACTATTGCAACACACAAGCACAATAGGTTTCGTCCTGGAAACACACTTCACTACATACACTATTCGACTTACCTATATAACCCAATTGAAACATTACCACAACAGGTTTCGTTCATTACATTTTTTTTGAGACCCAATTTTTGAGATCACGTGACTCGACCCCCCCTAGGGGTAGGAGGGTGCCCGAGTGTCCCGGGCATCTACTCCTCAGAGGCATTCCATCCACAAAGTTTGGGACCAATCCGACCAGGGGGGGCTGAGAAAAAGGCGTTGGAAAACCGTTTTACACGTATTTTTCAACGCGAACCTCAATTTTTGAGGACGCACCTCACCTCCCCCACTGTCACCCCATACACCCCCAAGTGTCCGGGGCATCTACTCCTCAGAGGGATTCCACCCACAAAGTTTGACACAGATCCGACCAGGGAGGACCGAAAAAAACGCGTTACAAAACCCGAGGACAACAATAATAACAATAATAATAACAACAACAATAACGACACGGACATGACAAATATAAGGGGTTGCCCGCTTTTTGCTTCGCAAATTGTCGGCAACCCAATAACGACACGGACACGACAAATATAAGGGGTTGCCCGATTTTTGCTTCGCAAATTGTCGGCAACCCAATAACAACAACAACAATAATATCTCCTAACGGCAATAAACGGGTTGCCGACGGTAGGGGACCCTCTATTCTAGGCAAAAGACCCTCTATTCTAAGCAAAAGATCGTCTATTTTCTATATTGTCTATAACTCCCCACATACATTTTTGGTAAAAATACCTACCAAAATATGCTCTTAGCCACCATGCTATTCTATCACTATTAATTTAGCATCATTCCGTCAAAAAATTTGATAGAAATTCATTATTTCCCACTAAATCACTCGATTATCAAAAATTATCCACAAAACTCCCAAAATCTCATTTTCGAAAATTTGATTCCTGAGGATCCCCTAGGGGGGGACCCTGAGGGGGGCCATGGAAGGGTCCAGACGGGTCCTAGACGAAAACGGACCTCGGATTCGTGTTCCGGGGCCCAAATTACCCCTAGAGACGTCAAAATCCCAATTTCGAAAATTTGACCCCTGGGGACCCCCCGGGCAGGGTGCCCTAGGGGGGTCATGGAAGGGTCCAGAGGGGTCCTAGACAAAAATGGACCTCGGATTCGTGTTCAGGGGCCCAAATTACCCCTAGAAACACCAAAATCTCAATTTCGAAAATTTGACCCCTGAGGACCCCCTAGGGGGGGTGCCCTGAGGGTCCATAGGGGGGTCCAGGCAGGTCCTAGGCAAAAATGGACCTCGGACCCAGAAGAGTCCTTACTATTGCAACACACAAGCACAATAGGTTTCGTCCTGGAAACACACTTTGCTGCATACACTATTCGACGCACCTATATAACCCCACTGAAACATTACCACAACAGGTTTTGACACCCAATTTTTGAAATTACGTGACCCGGCCCCCCGAGGGGTCAGGGGGTCACCAAGATGGGGGCACAAGTACTCGTGGGGGGGACCCCACCACCAAAGTTTGGGACCAATCCGGCCAGGGGGGGCTGAGAAAAACTAGTCACAAAATTTTGAGGACAATAATAATAATAAATATCTCCTAACGGCAATAAACGGGTTGCCGACGGTAGGGGACCCTCTATTCTAGGCAAAGCACACTCTATTCTAAGCAACAGATTGTCTATTTTCGGCAAAAAACCCATATTTATGTTCAGGGACCCAAACTACCCACAAAACTCCCAAAATCTCAATTTCGAAAATTTGACCCCTGAGGACCACCCTGAGGGTCCATAGGGGGGTCCAGGCAGGTCCTAGGCAAAAATGGACCTCGGACCCAGAAGAGTCCTTACTATTGCAACACACAAGCACAATAGGTTTCGTCCTGGAAACACACTTTTCTGCATACACTATTCGACGCACCTATATAACCAAATTGAAACATTACCACAACAGGTTTCGACACCAAATTTTTGAAATCACGTGCCCCGGCCCCCCCGAGGGGTCAGGGGGTCACCAAGGTGGGGGGCACAAGTACTCGTCGGGGGGACCCCACCACCAAAGTTTGGGACCAATCCGGCCAGGGGGGGCTGAGAAAAACGAGTCACAAAATTTTGAGGACAATAATAATAATAAAATATCTCCTAACGGCAATAAACGGGTTGCCGACGGTAGGGGACCCTCTATTCTAGGCAGGAGACCATCTATTCGTCTTCAGGAGCTCGAATTACCCCTAGAAAAATCAAAATATCGATTTTGAAAAATTGACCCCTTTGGCCCTCTGGGGCATGGTACCCTAAGGGGGGGGGGACCCCCTCAGGGGGTCATAGGGGGACCCAGAAGAGTCCTTACTATTGCAACACACAAGCACAATAGGTTTCGTCCTGGAAACACACTTTTCTGCATACACTATTCGACGCACCTATATAACCCCATTGAAACATTACCACAACAGCTTTCGACACCAAATTTTTGAAATTACGTGACCCGGCCCCCCGAGGGGTCAGGGGGTCACCAAGGTGGGGGGCACAAGTACTCGTGGGGGGGTCCCCACCACCAAAGTTTGGGACCAATCCGGCCAGGGGGGGCTGAGAAAAACGAGTCACAAAATTTTGAGGACAATAATAACAATAAATATCTCCTAACGGCAATAAACGGGTTGCCGACGGTAGGGGACCCTCTATTCTAGGCAGGAGACCCTCTATTCGTGTTCAGGAGCTCGAATTACCCCTAGAAACACCAAAATCTCAATTTCAAAAATTTGACCCCTCAGGACCCCCTAGGGGGGGTACCCTGAAGGTCGATAAGTGGGTCCAGGGGGGTCCTAGGCAAAAATGGACCTCGGACCCAGAAGAGTCCTTACTATTGCAACACACAAGCACAATAGGTTTCGTTCTGGAAACACACTTCACTACATACACTATTCGACTTACCTATATAACCCCACTGAAACATTACCACAACAGGTTTCGACACCAAATTTTTGAAATCACGTGACCCGGCCCCCCGAGGGGTCAGGGGGTCCCCAAGGTGGGGGGCACAAGTACTCGTGGGGGGGACCCCACCACCAAAGTTTGGGACCAATCCGACCAGGGGGGGCTGAGAAAAACGAGTCACAAAATTTTGAGGACAATAACAATAACAACAATAACGACACGGACACGACAAATATAAGGGGTTGCCCGATTTTTGCTTCGCAAATTGTCGGCAACCCAATAACAACAACAACAATAATATCTCCTAACGGCAATAAACGGGTTGCCGACGGTAGGGGACCCTCTATTCTAGGCAAAAGACCCTCTATTCTAAGCAAAAGATCGTCTATTTTCTATATTGTCTATAACTCCCCACATACATTTTTGGTAAAAATACCTACCAAAATATGCTCTTAGCCACCATGCTATTCTATCACTATTAATTTAGCATCATTCCGTCAAAAAGTTTGATAGAAATTCACTATTTCCCACTAAATCACTCGATTATCAAAAATTATCCACAAAACTCCCAAAATCCCAATTTCAAAAATTTGACCCCTGGGGACCCCCTGGGCAGGGTGCCCTAGGGGGGTCATGGAAGGGTCCGGAGGGGTCGTAGACGAAAATGGACCTCGGATTCGTGTTCAGGGGCCCAAATTACCCCTAGGGACGTCAAAATCCCAATTTCGAAAATTTGACCCCTGGGGACCCCCTGGGCAGCGTGCCCTAGGGGGGTCATGGAAGGGTCCAGAGGGGTCGTAGACGAAAATGGACCTAGGATTCGTGTCCAGGGGCCCAAATTACCCCTAGGGACGTCAAAATCCCAATTTCGAAAATTTGACCCCTGGGGACCCCCTGGGCAGCGTGCCCTAGGGGGGTCATGGAAGGGTCCAGAGGGGTCGTAGACGAAAATGGACCTCGGATTCGTGTTCAGGAGCTCGACTTACCCCTAGAAACATCAAAATCTCAATTTCGAAAATTTGACCCCTGAGGACCCCCTGGTTGGGGGGTACCCTGAGGGTCCATAGGGGGGGTCCAGGCAGGTCCTAGGCAAAAATGGACCTCGGACCCAGAAGAGTCCTTACTATTGCAACACACAAGCACAATAGGTTTCGTCCTGGAAACACACTTTACTGCATACACTATTCGACGCACCTATATAACCCCATTGAAACATTACCACAACAGGTTTCGACACCAAATTTTTGAAATCACGTGACCCGGCCCCCCGAGGGGTCAGGGGGTCACCAAGGTGGGGGGCACAAGTACTCGTGGGGGGGACCCCACCACCAAAGTTTAAGACCAATCCGGCCAGGGGGGGCTGAGAAAAACGAGTCACAAAATTTTGAGGACAATAATAATAACAAATATCTCCTAACGGCAATAAACGGGTTGCCGACGGTAGGGGACCCTCTATTCTAGGCAAAAGACCCTCTATTCCAAGCAACACTATTGCAACACACAAGCACAATAGGTTTCGTCCTGGAAACACACTTTACTGCATACACTATTCGACGCACCTATATAACCACATTGAAACATTACCACAACAGGTTTTGACACCCAATTTTTGAATCACGTGACCCGGCCCCCCCGAGGGGTCAGGGGGTCACCAAGGTGGGGGGCATAAGTACTCGTTGGGGGCACCCCACCACCAAAGTTTGGGACCAATCCGGCCAGGGGGGGCTGAGAAAAACGAGTCACAAAATTTTGAGGACAATAATAATAACAATATCTCCTAACGGCAATAAACGGGTTGCCGACGGTAGGGGACCCTCTATTCTAGGCGGGAGACCCTCTATTCGTGTTCAGGAGCTCGAATTACCCCTAGAATCATCAAAATCTCGATTTCGAAAAATTGACCCCTTTGGCCCTCCGGGGCATGGTACCCTAAGGGGGGGCTACCCTCAGGGGGTCATAGGGGGACCCAGAAGAGTCCTTACTATTGCAACACACAAGCACAATAGGTTTCGTTCTGGAAACACACTTCACTACATACACTATTCGACTTACCTATATAACCCAATTGAAACATTACCACAACAGGTTTCGTTCATTACATTTTTTTTGAGACCCCATTTTTGAGGTCACGTGACTCGACCCCCCCTAGGGGTAGGAGGGTGCCCGAGTGTCCGGGGCATCTACTCCTTAGAGGGATTCCACCCACAAAGTTTGGGACCAATCCGACCAGGGGGGGCTGAGAAAAACGCGTTAAAAAACCGTTTTACACCTATTTTTCAACGCGAACCTCAATTTTTGAGGACACACCTCACCTCACCCACTGACACCTCATACACCCCCAAGTGTCCGGGGCATCTACTCCTCAGAGGGATTCCACCCACAAAGTTTGGGACCAATCCGACCAGGGGGGGCTGAGAAAAACGCGTTACAAAACCCGAGGACAACAATAATAATAATAATAATAACAACAACAATAACGACACGGACACGACAAATATAAGGGGTTGCCCCGATTTTTGCTTCGCAAATTGTCGGCAACCCAATAATAAATATCTCCTAACGGCAATAAACGGGTTGCCGACGGTAGGGGACCCTCTATTCTAGGCAAAAGACCCTCTATTCCAAGCAACACTATTGCAACACACAAGCACAATAGGTTTCGTCCTGGAAACACACTTTACTGCATACACTATTCGACGCACCTATATAACCACATTGAAACATTACCACAACAGGTTTTGACACCCAATTTTTGAATCACGTGACCCGGCCCCCCCGAGGGGTCAGGGGGTCACCAAGGTGGGGGGCATAAGTACTCGTGGGGGGCACCCCACCACCAAAGTTTGGGACCAATCCGGCCAGGGGGGGCTGAGAAAAACGAGTCACAAAATTTTGAGGACAATAATAATAACAATAAATATCTCCTAACGGCAATAAACGGGTTGCCGACAGTAGGGGACCCTCTATTCTAGGCAGGAGACCCTCTATTCGTGTTCAGGAGCTCGAATTACCCCTAGAAACATCAAAATCTCGATTTCGAAAAATTGACCCCTTTGGCCCTCTGGGGCATGGTACCCTAAGGGGGGGGCTACCCTCAGGGGGTCATAGGGGGACCCAGAAGAGTCCTTACTATTGCAACACACAAGCACAATAGGTTTCGTCCTGGAAACACACTTCACTACATACACTATTCGACTTGCCTATATAACCCAATTGAAACATTACCACAACAGGTTTCGACACCAAATTTTTGAAATCACGTGACCCGGCCCCCCCGAGGGGCCAGGGGGTCACCAAGGTGGGGGGCACAAGTACTCGTGGGGGGGACCCCACCACCAAAGTTTGGGACCAATCCGGCCAGGGGGGGCTGAGAAAAACGAGTCACAAATTTCGAGGACAATAACAACAACAACAACAATAACGACACGGACACGACAAATATAAGGGGTTGCCCGCTTTTTGCTTCGCAAATTGTCGGCAACCCAACAATAACGACACGGACACGACAAATATAAGGGGTTGCCCGCTTTTTGCTTCGCAAATTGTCGGCAACCCAATAACGACACGGACACGACAAATATAAGGGGTTGCCCGCTTTTTGCTTCGCAAATTGTCGGCAACCCAATAACGACACGGACACGACAAATATAAGGGGTTGCCCGCTTTTTGCTTCGCAAATTGTCGGCAACCCAATAACAACAACAATAACGACACGGACACGACAAATATAAGGGGTTGCCCGCTTTTTGCTTCGCAAATTGTCGGCAACCCAATAACGACACGGACACGACAAATATAAGGGGTTGCCCGCTTTTTGCTTCGCAAATTGTCGGCAACCCAAAAATATCTCCTAACGGCAATAAACGGGTTGCCGACGGTAGGGGACCCTCTATTCTAGGCAGGAGACCCTCTATTCGTGTTCAGGAGCTCGAATTACTCCTAGAAACATCAAAATCTCGATTTCGAAAAATTGACCCCTTTGGCCCTCTGGGGCATGGTACCCTAAGGGGGGGGGCTACCCTCAGGGGGTCATAGGGGGACCCAGAAGAGTCCTTACTATTGCAACACACAAGCACAATAGCGTTCGTTCTGGAAACACACTTTAGTATTCGACTTACCTATATAACCCCATTGAAACATTACCACAACAGGTTTCGTTCATTACATTTTTTTGAGACCCCATTTTTGAGGTCACGTGACTCGACCCCCCCTAGGGCTAGGAGGGTGCCCGAGTGTCCGGAGCATCTACTCCTCAAAGGCATTCCACCCACAAAGTTTGGGACCAATCCGACCAGGGGGGGCTGAGAAAAACGCGTTGGAAAATCGTTTTACACGTATTTTTCAACGCGAACCTCAATTTTTGAGGTCGCGTGACTCAGCCCCCCGTGAGGTCAGGGGGTCACCAAGGTGGGGGGCACAAGTACTCGTGGAGGGGACCCCACCACCAAAGTTTGGGACCAATCCGGCCAGGGGGGGCTGAGAAAAACGAGTCACAAATTTCGAGGACAATAATAATAATAAATATCTCCTAACGGCAATAAACGGGTTGCCGACGGTAGGGGACCCTCTATTCTAGGCAGGAGACCCTCTATTCGTGTTCAGGAGCTCGAATTACCCCTAGAAACACCAAAATCTCAATTTCAAAAATTTGACCCCTCAGGACCCCCTAGGGGGGGTACCCTGAAGGTCGATAAGTGGGTCCAGGGGGGTCCTAGGCAAAAATGGACCTCGGACCCAGAAGAGTCCTTACTATTGCAACACACAAGCACAATAGGTTTCGTTCTGGAAACACACTTCACTACATACACTATTCGACTTACCTATATAACCCCACTGAAACATTACCACAACAGGTTTCGACACCAAATTTTTGAAATCACGTGACCCGGCCCCCCGAGGGGTCAGGGGGTCCCCAAGGTGGGGGGCACAAGTACTCGTGGGGGGGACCCCACCACCAAAGTTTGGGACCAATCCGACCAGGGGGGGCTGAGAAAAACGAGTCACAAAATTTTGAGGACAATAACAATAACAACAATATCTCCTAACGGCAATAAACGGGTTGCCGACGGTAGGGGACCCTCTATTCTAGGCGGGAGACCCTCTATTCGTGTTCAGGAGCTCGAATTACCCCTAGAATCATCAAAATCTCGATTTCGAAAAATTGACCCCTTTGGCCCTCCGGGGCATGGTACCCTAAGGGGGGGCTACCCTCAGGGGGTCATAGGGGGACCCAGAAGAGTCCTTACTATTGCAACACACAAGCACAATAGGTTTCGTTCTGGAAACACACTTCACTACATACACTATTCGACTTACCTATATAACCCAATTGAAACATTACCACAACAGGTTTCGTTCATTACATTTTTTTTGAGACCCCATTTTTGAGGTCACGTGACTCGACCCCCCCTAGGGGTAGGAGGGTGCCCGAGTGTCCGGGGCATCTACTCCTTAGAGGGATTCCACCCACAAAGTTTGGGACCAATCCGACCAGGGGGGGCTGAGAAAAACGCGTTAAAAAACCGTTTTACACCTATTTTTCAACGCGAACCTCAATTTTTGAGGACACACCTCACCTCACCCACTGACACCTCATACACCCCCAAGTGTCCGGGGCATCTACTCCTCAGAGGGATTCCACCCACAAAGTTTGGGACCAATCCGACCAGGGGGGGCTGAGAAAAACGCGTTACAAAACCCGAGGACAACAATAATAATAATAATAATAACAACAACAATAACGACACGGACACGACAAATATAAGGGGTTGCCCCGATTTTTGCTTCGCAAATTGTCGGCAACCCAATAACGACACGGACACGACAAATATAAGGGGTTGCCCGATTTTTGCTTCGCAAATTGTCGGCAACCCAATAACGAGGGGTCAGGGGGTCACCAAGGTGGGGGGCACAAGTACTCGTGGGGGGGACCCCACCACCAAAGTTTGGGACCAATCCGGCCAGGGGGGGCTGAGAAAAACGAGTCACAAAATTTTGAGGACAATAACAATAACAACAATAACGACACGGACACGACAAATATAAGGGGTTGCCCGCTTTTTGCTTCGCAAATTGTCGGCAACCCAATAATAAATATCTCCTAACGGCAATAAACGGGTTGCCGACGGTAGGGGACCCTCTATTCTAGGCAGGAGACCCTCTATGCGTGTTCAGGAGCTCGAATTACCCCTAGAAACATCAAAATCTCGATTTCGAAAAATTGACCCCTTTGGCCCTCTGGGGCATGGTACCCTAAGGGGGGGGGCTACCCTCAGGGGGTCATAGGCGGACCCAGAAGAGTCCTTACTATTGCAACACACAAGCACAATAGGTTTCGTCCTGGAAACAAACTTTTCTGCATACACTAATCGACGCACCTATATAACCCCATTGAAACATTACCAGAACAGGTTTCGACACCAAATTTTTGAAATCACGTGACCCGGCCCCCCCCGAGGGGTCAGGGGGTCACCAAGGTGGGGGGCACAAGTACTCGTGGGGGGGACCCCACCACCAAAGCTTGGGACCAATCCGGCCAGGGGGGGCTGAGAAAAACGAGTCACAAAATTTTGAGGACAATAATAACAATAACAATAATAATAACAATAACGACACGGACACGACAAATATAAGGGGTTGCCCGCTTTTTGCTTCGCAAATTGTCGGCAACCCAACAATAACGACACGGACACGACAAATATAAGGGGTTGCCCGCTTTTTGCTTCGCAAATTGTCGGCAACCCAACAATATCTCCTAACGGCAATAAACGGGTTGCCGACGGTAGGGGACCCTCTATTTTTGGCAAAGGACCCTCTATTCTAAGCAACAGATTGTCTATTCTCAACAAAGGACCCATTTTTTATGTTCAGGGGCTCAAATTATCCACAAAACTCCCAAAATCTCAATTTCGAAAATTTGACCCCTGAGGGCCCCCTCGGGGGGGTACCCTGAGGGGGTCATATACTTTGCAGTCACACTATTCTCTGCTGTCAGGTTCCCATATGTCTGTTCTGCAGACAAATAAGCATTTTGTACAATCTGGACAGCAAACTTTGAAAGAAAAGGTTGATTATTCAAAACATAGAAATCTCAATATCGAAAATTGGACCCCTGAAGACCACCTAGGGAGGGTACCATGAGGGGGTCGTAGGGGGGTCCAGGGAGGTTCTACGCAAAAATAGACCTCGGATTTGTGTTCAGGGGCCCAAATTACCCCTAGAAACACCAAAATCTCAATTTTGGAAATTTTGACCCCTGAGGACCCCCTAGGGGGGGGGAACCCTGAGGGTCGATAAGGGGGTCCAGGGGGGTCCTAGGCAAAAATTCACCTCGCATTCGTGTGCAGGGGCCCAATTTACCCCTAGAAACACTAAAATCTCAATTTCGAAAATTTGACCCCTGAGGACCCCCTAGGGGGGGTACCCTGAGGGTCCATGGGGGGGTCCAGGGAGGTCCTAGGCAAAAATGGACCTCGGATTCGTGTTCAGGGGCCCAATTTACCCCTAGAAACACTAAAATCTCAATTTTGAAAATTTGACCCCTGAGGACCCCCTAGGGGGGGGGGGGTACCCTGAGGGTCCATGGGGGGGTCCAGGCAGGTCCTAGGCAAAAATGGACCTCGGACCCAGAAGAGTCCTTACTATTGCAACACACAAGCACAATAGGTTTCGTCCTGGAAACACACTTTACTGCATACACTATTCGACGCACCTATATAACCCCATTGAAACATTACCACAACAGGTTTCGACACCAAATTTTTGAAATCACGTGACCCGGCCCCCCGAGGGGTCAGGGGGTCACCAAGGTGGGGGGCACAAGTACTCGTGGGGGGGACCCCACCACCAAAGTTTGGGACCAATCCGGCCAGGGGGGGCTGAGAAAAACGAGTCACAAAATTTTGAGGACAATAATAATAACAAATATCTCCTAACGGCAATAAACGGGTTGCCGACGGTAGGGGACCCTCTATTCTAGGCAAAAGACCCTCTATTCCAAGCAACACTATTGCAACACACAAGCACAATAGGTTTCGTCCTGGAAACACACTTTACTGCATACACTATTCGACGCACCTATATAACCACATTGAAACATTACCACAACAGGTTTTGACACCCAATTTTTGAATCACGTGACCCGGCCCCCCCGAGGGGTCAGGGGGTCACCAAGGTGGGGGGCATAAGTACTCGTGGGGGGCACCCCACCACCAAAGTTTGGGACCAATCCGGCCAGGGGGGGCTGAGAAAAACGAGTCACAAAATTTTGAGGACAATAATAATAACA
>JASANF010016450.1:0-137730 GCA_030248245.1 Trissonchulus sp. WLG1_4 | reverse complement strand
TTAAAGGGTTAATTAGAGAACGCTGACTTGCAAATCTTGAACCGATTTCAGTCTAGTTGGACTTTTTTAGTAATACTACAGCTCATTTTTGAGCTCGCCGACTGAAAAATTTGCAATTCAGTTTTTTTATAATTAGAGAACGCTGACTTGCAAATCTTGAACCGATTTCAGTCTAGTTGGACTTTTTTAGTAATACTAACTTCAAATTGCTCATTTTTGAGCTCGCCGACTGAAAAATTTGCAATTCAGTTTTTTTATAACCCTATCATGCCCAAAGGATCATGGGAGATACCCCACGATGAACTATCATATCTAGGGCTATGCAGCTTGACTAGTCTATTCTAGTGACAAGATCTTTTAGCTGTTTTTATGGGGAATTGTAGGTCTTCGCATTAGGCCGGCAATTTTTAGTCCTATTGCCACACAGCGAAGCCTATGCTCATGTAAGCAATGTGCAAATTTGACTTTTTCTCATCGCAAAAGTAGTATTTTTTTGAGGCCACATTACGAAATCTAAATACAGCTCCGGCAATCTGCTTTATGTGCATCAGATACAGCGGATAATGTAGTTTATTTCTAGCATTCAACTACGGCAGGCGCACAGTTGCTGTGTTCATACTCTAGGATGAGGTACATATTATGCCTGAGCGATGGCGCAAATTTTTAAAAATTCTCAAGTTTGAGCGCTTATAACGCAAAAACGGTGCGTCCTAGACCGTTAATCGACTGATTATGTTTTGTTTACCATTTATTTCTCTATCGAATGGTGGTTTCGCGATCTCTCTACGACGCACGTAGCTCGAGCAATGTCCAAAAAACTAGAAGGTGTCAGAATGAGGCTGTCTAGCCAGTGATACTCTGGGCATTAAAGGGTTAATTAGAGAACGCTGACTTGCAAATCTTGAACCGATTTCAGTCTAGTTGGACTTTTTTAGTAATACTAACTTCAAATTGCTCATTTTTGAGCTCGCCGACTGAAAAATTTGCAATTCAGTTTTTTTATAATTAGAGAACGCTGACTTGCAAATCTTGAACCGATTTCAGTCTAGTTGGACTTTTTTAGTAATACTAACTTCAAATTGCTCATTTTTGAGCTCGCCGACTGAAAAATTTGCAATTCAGTTTTTTTATAACCCTATCATGCCCAAAGGATCATGGGAGATACCCCACGATGAACTATCATATCTAGGGCTATGCAGCTTGACTAGTCTATTCTAGTGACAAGATCTTTTAGCTGTTTTTATGGGGAATTGTAGGTCTTCGCATTAGGCCGGCAATTTTTAGTCCTATTGCCACACAGCGAAGCCTATGCTCATGTAAGCAATGTGCAAATTTGACTTTTTCTCATCGCAAAAGTAGTATTTTTTTGAGGCCACATTACGAAATCTAAATACAGCTCCGGCAATCTGCTTTATGTGCATCAGATACAGCGGATAATGTAGTTTATTTCTAGCATTCAACTACGGCAGGCGCACAGTTGCTGTGTTCATACTCTAGGATGAGGTACATATTATGCCTGAGCGATGGCGCAAATTTTTAAAAATTCTCAAGTTTGAGCGCTTATAACGCAAAAACGGTGCGTCCTAGACCGTTAATCGACTGATTATGTTTTGTTTACCATTTATTTCTCTATCGAATGGTGGTTTCGCGATCTCTCTACGACGCACGTAGCTCGAGCAATGTCCAAAAAACTAGAAGGTGTCAGAATGAGGCTGTCTAGCCAGTGATACTCTGGGCATTAAAGGGTTAATTAGAGAACGCTGACTTGCAAATCTTGAACCGATTTCAGTCTAGTTGGACTTTTTTAGTAATACTAACTTCAAATTGCTCATTTTTGAGCTCGCCGACTGAAAAATTTGCAATTCAGTTTTTTTATAATTAGAGAACGCTGACTTGCAAATCTTGAACCGATTTCAGTCTAGTTGGACTTTTTTAGTAATACTAACTTCAAATTGCTCATTTTTGAGCTCGCCGACTGAAAAATTTGCAATTCAGTTTTTTTATAACCCTATCATGCCCAAAGGATCATGGGAGATACCCCACGATGAACTATCATATCTAGGGCTATGCAGCTTGACTAGTCTATTCTAGTGACAAGATCTTTTAGCTGTTTTTATGGGGAATTGTAGGTCTTCGCATTAGGCCGGCAATTTTTAGTCCTATTGCCACACAGCGAAGCCTATGCTCATGTAAGCAATGTGCAAATTGGGGGGGGGGGTTTTTTTTTTTTTATTGACTTTTTCTCATCGCAAAAGTAGTATTTTTTTGAGGCCACATTACGAAATCTAAATACAGCTCCGGCAATCTGCTTTATGTGCATCAGATACAGCGGATAATGTAGTTTATTTCTAGCATTCAACTACGGCAGGCGCACAGTTGCTGTGTTCATACTCTAGGATGAGGTACATATTATGCCTGAGCGATGGCGCAAATTTTTAAAAATTCTCAAGTTTGAGCGCTTATAACGCAAAAACGGTGCGTCCTAGACCGTTAATCGACTGATTATGTTTTGTTTACCATTTATTTCTCTATCGAATGGTGGTTTCGCGATCTCTCTACGACGCACGTAGCTCGAGCAATGTCCAAAAAACTAGAAGGTGTCAGAATGAGGCTGTCTAGCCAGTGATACTCTGGGCATTAAAGGGTTAATTAGAGAACGCTGACTTGCAAATCTTGAACCGATTTCAGTCTAGTTGGACTTTTTTAGTAATACTAACTTCAAATTGCTCATTTTTGAGCTCGCCGACTGAAAAATTTGCAATTCAGTTTTTTTATAATTAGAGAACGCTGACTTGCAAATCTTGAACCGATTTCAGTCTAGTTGGACTTTTTTAGTAATACTAACTTCAAATTGCTCATTTTTGAGCTCGCCGACTGAAAAATTTGCAATTCAGTTTTTTTATAACCCTATCATGCCCAAAGGATCATGGGAGATACCCCACGATGAACTATCATATCTAGGGCTATGCAGCTTGACTAGTCTATTCTAGTGACAAGATCTTTTAGCTGTTTTTATGGGGAATTGTAGGTCTTCGCATTAGGCCGGCAATTTTTAGTCCTATTGCCACACAGCGAAGCCTATGCTCATGTAAGCAATGTGCAAATTTGACTTTTTCTCATCGCAAAAGTAGTATTTTTTTGAGGCCACATTACGAAATCTAAATACAGCTCCGGCAATCTGCTTTATGTGCATCAGATACAGCGGATAATGTAGTTTATTTCTAGCATTCAACTACAGCAGGCGCACAGTTGCTGTGTTCATACTCTAGGATGAGGTACATATTATGCCTGAGCGATGGCGCAAATTTTTAAAAATTCTCAAGTTTGAGCGCTTATAACGCAAAAACGGTGCGTCCTAGACCGTTAATCGACTGATTATGTTTTGTTTACCATTTATTTCTCTATCGAATGGTGGTTTCGCGATCTCTCTACGACGCACGTAGCTCGAGCAATGTCCAAAAAACTAGAAGGTGTCAGAATGAGGCTGTCTAGCCAGTGATACTCTGGGCATTAAAGGGTTAATTAGAGAACGCTGACTTGCAAATCTTGAACCGATTTCAGTCTAGTTGGACTTTTTTAGTAATACTAACTTCAAATTGCTCATTTTTGAGCTCGCCGACTGAAAAATTTGCAATTCAGTTTTTTTATAATTAGAGAACGCTGACTTGCAAATCTTGAACCGATTTCAGTCTAGTTGGACTTTTTTAGTAATACTAACTTCAAATTGCTCATTTTTGAGCTCGCCGACTGAAAAATTTGCAATTCAGTTTTTTTATAACCCTATCATGCCCAAAGGATCATGGGAGATACCCCACGATGAACTATCATATCTAGGGCTATGCAGCTTGACTAGTCTATTCTAGTGACAAGATCTTTTAGCTGTTTTTATGGGGAATTGTAGGTCTTCGCATTAGGCCGGCAATTTTTAGTCCTATTGCCACACAGCGAAGCCTATGCTCATGTAAGCAATGTGCAAATTTGACTTTTTCTCATCGCAAAAGTAGTATTTTTTTGAGGCCACATTACGAAATCTAAATACAGCTCCGGCAATCTGCTTTATGTGCATCAGATACAGCGGATAATGTAGTTTATTTCTAGCATTCAACTACAGCAGGCGCACAGTTGCTGTGTTCATACTCTAGGATGAGGTACATATTATGCCTGAGCGATGGCGCAAATTTTTAAAAATTCTCAAGTTTGAGCGCTTATAACGCAAAAACGGTGCGTCCTAGACCCTTAATCGACTAATTATGTTTTGTTCACCATTTATTTCTCTATCGAATGGTGGTTTCGCGATCTCTCTAAGACGCACGTAGCTCGAGCAATGTCCAAAAAACTAGAAGGTGTCAGAATGAGGCTGTCTAGCCAGTGATACTCTGGGCATTAAAGGGTTAAGTGATATATTAGTCGATAGCGTTTGACAAATACAAGCGTATGAAACTAATTTCATGTCGACGCCGCAGCCATATCAAAAGTCATGGCTAATGGTAATTTCCCCTTTGGTTAAGTACCTGTAATTAGCTCACATGTGACAAAATCACATTGTAAGTCAACTTTGAACTAAATTAGAAATTTTTTCAACTAACAATTTATCGTTAGGTAAACACTGTTTGAGCTCACGTTGTAGAACTAGTCGAACTAGTTCAAACTGAACGCACTATTGTTACTAGGTTTAACAAGCAAGTTTTGCGAGTAAGGTTAAACTTATTTTAGACAGATCGCGGTGTGACGTACTTGCAGTGCTGAGGATATTCTTCGAATATAAAACGCGGCACTTTTTTTAAATTTTTTGAAGCCAACGTATTAAATACACTTGTCAAATGTTAGTCCTAAGCTTAGCCAACAGTGCATTGTGTAAATGTGTAAATTTTCCTATCTAAGAGTTGAAACGTGCTCACTGTGAACAACTTAAGTTCAAAATTGATCATTGTATTGCAAAACTGTAAAATAGCCAGTAATAGGTAACATTGCGTACATGTTGCCGAACGAGATACAGCAAAATAATTTACAGCAGCTAACCTGCAGTAAGCCGCTTAATCTACCATGTCTTAGCCAACGGCGCCCATACTGTGGACTCCATAGCCGTGTGATGGCATTGTTGCCGAAGTTCTAAATTCCTGGCTTCCGACGCGCTAATGAATATTCCACGAAACATTGTCGTGACACGTTTCGTCAAATTACTGTGTTCTTTATGCAAAAACTGCCAATATTGGATACATAGATATGCAAATGGAGCAGGCAGGTAATCGTCGCCAAGTACGTACATACATACACGATAGAGACACACGCTCACACAAACAGTGCTATTTGCTGACCTGCCAGCAATTTAACACTAGGATAGACGCAATTGTGTGCTCTTGATGCACACGTTTGCAATATAGTATAATACGCGGCGACTGGGGCCGCCGCGTAAAAACTATCCTAAATATAGTGATAATTATAATACATAATAGCAAGAGTACATAATAGCATCTCACTCTATATAGAAGAAGAGTGAGACACTCTCCAGCCTGCCTGTGTTCTAGCACAGGCAGATGCGCTGGTCGTTTTCAGGCTACATGTTGACATTCTGTGCAACATGTGGGTGGCCAATCAGCGTGTAGATTCTATGCGTAACACACTTTAGTATAAAATCGCTGATGTGTTGATAAGCATTAAGATAGGGTTGAAAGCTTAATAACTCATTATTTATTCATTGTCTGCTTGCAAAAACATTAAAAAAGGTTTGCAAATGTCTTTAGGTATATTTTGGTAAACTTTCAGCGAAATTGATTGAGAAACTTTTGAGATATAAACTTTTCTCAATTTCTTAAAAGTTTGTCAATCAATTTCGCTGAAAGTTTGTCAAAATATCCCCAAAGGTATTTGCAAACCTTTATTAATGTTTTTGCAAGCAGACTATGAATGAATAATGAGTTATTAGCCTTTATCCCTATCCTGTTTTATGATTGGAGCACGTGCACAGGCGTCTGGCCAATCAGAGAATAGAAGCTCGCTTCTGATTGGCCAGTCACATGTTGCACAGAATGTCAACATGTAGCCTGAAAACGACCAGCGCATCTGCCTGTGCTAGAACACAGGCAGGCTGGAGAGTGTCTCACTCTTCTTCTATATAGAGTGAAACGCTATTATGTACTCTTGATAATAGGGAGAAGGCTATTAGAAAAGCTTGATTTCACGTTCTAAGCATGGAATAGATTTAAGTTTTGATAGACGTGCCCCGGTTTCAGGACAACAAAGTTGGAGTTATTTTATTGTCAACAGTCAACCAAGAACACATGAGTCAGCAATAACCTAGTTTTTGTGGTGTCGACTAAAAGCTGATCTGACATATATCATTATACCTGACATAAGTTTGCTACAAAAAGGTAAGGCGGAACGTTTATATAGTATAGCTTTAATGGTATCAAATAAAAGCCCTTCTTCTGCTCTACCTAACACTGAAAACTAAATTTACGTGGCTCTTGAAATAACTTGAAAGTTCGTTGTAGAAAACATGTTGTGCCAAAACATTCCTCCGCGGTTACTCACACCATGAACGAATGCAACAAGAATTTACAAATACTAAAACCGTCATAACTTGCTCCAATGGAGTCATAGAATCATAAAAATTACGGCATTCAGCTCAACAATGTCGACGACTTTTCGACATTAAATTGTTATAGCTCCTGAAATGTTTTTTAATGGCTACTGAGTACTGACTACCAGCAATCAGTTCATACAAGAAAAAATCGCAACGAAATTCACATTTAAACTACATTTTAAAATTGTTGCGAAAGTTTTTTCGTCGAACCCGACAAAACCTCACGTTTCAGATCTAGTATACCTAGTCTAAAGTAGTCACACTGGTGTTGTAAGAATTTAGTGTACTTTAGTATAGTCAAAAAGAGCTAAACCTGCTACTAGCATTATTTTCACATGTCCTAATGCTTTTCAAAATTTCAACAAGTATTTATTAAGCATTATTTTTTTCAAGTATTCTGTGGAGGATCGTATATTTCATAGTTTATGCAGAAGTTTCCATCTTCGAATCCAGCTTTTGTTGCTGTTCGTAAAGAAGCAGGATTATACGCAGAAATATGAGTATGGATTGGAATGTCCAGTTGACATTCCACTATTTTGCGTCCACAGTCTAGCAAGAGTTGTGCGGCAAAACCACGACCGCGAAACAGAGGATCCACGTATAGATGGACTAAAAATAAAGGACAGTACGCCTTATCTAAGATTTAGGTAGTTTGACGAAAATATACTACCTTTGACAAGTATTTTAATCGTGTAGGCTGACCAAAACAGAACTGGCTATAAACTATTAGGCCTACAATCATTTATGTAACGTTGTCAACAGTCAACAAATTTTGTGGACTCTCCCCCACCTGATTGACCAAAAATACCCTAAATTTTGCTCAAATTTCCGGATCCTTCACCTAAACCCCCGGATCCTCGATTTTTGGGAGATCCACCCCATCTCCCTCTTTGAAATGTTTGATTACAATCCTATGCAGTAGTGATGTGGATCGGATCCACGTTCCAGCAGTCAAATTGAATCGACATCAACGTTTTGTGTCGATACGATCCGAATCACTGCTGTATATGTACATTGTATAGTAACGACCAAAATTACTTGCTACAGGCGGTGTAGTCACTTGATTCTGAAATATGAATCCAAATATATAGTCACTATGTTTCTTTGTAGAATCAAATGACTCCGACTTCGCTCGATTTGACTCCGGATTCTGTAGCAAATAATTTAGTGCACGTGTTAGAAAATTTCTAACAGAAATTGTTGAAATTGTTGTCTAATAGAAATGTAACAAGTGCAGTTGCGTAAATGAGTTATGAGTTGTAGAAAAATTGTGATATATATACCTATGTAGTGAATCGGTCAATTTGAATCTCAACAAGATTTTCAGCTCCGTACCTAATTGCCTGCTGAAAGTGATTTAGTTCCATCTCTAGATTAGGTAAATGAAGGCAACATGACCTTCCTTACCAAAAGCGCCCCAGTCGGCTAACAAACAGTTCCCTTTCAGTTGTCCTGCTGAGTCCCGCAATGCCGATGAGGGTAAATATTTGATCCAGAACTTCATTCTGTCCAGAGATAAGTTGCCTAAATAAAGCCAATGGCAATCAGGATTTACCAGTCAGTCTTAATCGTTTTTCAGATAATCCAACAAAAACTTTTGTGCTTTAGCTCACTGCTTCGCCTGTGTGCATTTTTTGGGGGTGCCCCCCATCCCATCCTCATAGTTTCATACATGTATGAGACTTCTACACTCTTGGCGATGCTGCTTTTCAAAGGTTCAGTCAGACCTAAGTAACCGTCTTACGTAATTTATGTAGCAGACAAGGAGATATGACCACCCCTTAAAATAAAGCTGAGAGGGGATGAGGGAGCCACCTAAGCCATCTAGACCTCAGCTGGAAGGGGGACCCCCCACAAATGAGGGTATACCCTCAAATGTGGGGGGATCCCCCCACGTTTCGTACAACCTAAAAAATGACCCGGAGACGCCCCGCCGCCACTTTTTGAGGCAAAATCTCGTTCCCAGGGGTATTTTAAGGTGCTAAACTCGAATCCGGGCTCATTTTTGTTATGGCCTTCACGGGCTACAGTACCAACTTGGGGTCATTTTTTCAAAAATTAAAAATTTTCATGCCCAAGGGTTATTTCGGCCCCTGAACTCGAATCCGGAGTCCACTTCCATCTAGGATCCTCTTGGACTCAAATGTGCCCGGCCACCTTCTGTTCCTTACTGCTATTCGCTAAACCCTGCGGGTATTTTCACGAGGGTTTGGTACAGATATGCATGCACGTACAGTTTTTACGGTCAAAAATTTTGAGTATACGGGCTGTAATATGGGCATATTTGAGTCCAAGACGATCATAGACGAAAGTGGACTCCGGATTCGTGTCCAGGGGCCAAAATAACCCTTGGGCATGAAAAATTTCAATTTTTGCAAAAATAACCCCAAGTTGGCACTGTAGCCCCACAAACGTGTACAGTGTCACACTCTCGTGATTATGTACTCTTGCCAAGACCAACCAAGACTGCCCATTCATTCCACTCTGAAACAATCTCTCTTGTTTGTGGTTACCCTTATTAAACTTCCAGGTATTATTAACCATTTCCGCGTCAGCAAGTGTCAGTGAGTCGATGTAAAAGCCGTCTGGTAGATCTGCGAGTGACGCTGACAGACAGGAGTCTTTCAGAATGACAGTCTTGAGCGGATTATCGCCTTCGTTGCCGACTGAGCCCCCTTTGCCACGAAAATATGTCTCCACCAAAGGAGAAGTCGGTTCACATGCAATCTAGGAAAAAAGGCAATCTTAATAGTTAGAAAAAAGAGCATACGTCTAACCAAGAGTACATAATAGGATACATAATAGTAGGGTTGTTTCAATTATTTCATTTAATCATTGAAACCCACTTTCAATTTCAATTTCAATATCAATTATTAATTGATATTGAAATTGAAAATAATTAGCCTAAAAATTGATAATGGTATTGAAATTGAAAATAATTTGGTCAAAAATTGATAATGGTATTGAAATTGAAAATATTTTGATTGAAATTGAAATTGAAACTATACTTTCAATTTCAATATCAATTATGCTGGGCTGGTTGACTTCACAGCATGTCTGATGCTGGAACGAAGTCTTGTCTGTATGCCTTTTTGTGCATGTAGCATGTGTCGGTGAACAGCCATGATTGAAACGTAATTGATATTGAAATTGTCTAACTTCAATTATTATTTTCAATTGAGCGTACGTCTCTTTATTATCAGCTTGAACTTTTGTTATTGTAGGGGCAAAGAGCCATTTATGATCAAGTCGCAATTATGAATAACTGAAAATTTGATTGGCTAGATCTCGGGCCACATGACACATTGACGTATGAAAAACGTATCAAAATGAAGCTTGATGTTTGGGCAACCAATGACAAAAATAATGTTTCGGTCACGCTTACGTATCCGGAAAAATTTTGGATCAGGTGCATCCAATCAAAATTTCCCGAAAACTTTGTTAAGAAAAGGACCATCTCAAGTTCGTTTGTCAGCTCAGATAAACTGATGCAGACTATTTTGAGTAAAAATTTTTTGCATCAGCGAAATCAACTGTTTTTCTTCTTTACAAACAAGTCAGGTGAATAACTTAAAATAAAAATAAAAAATAAAATTTAAAAAATCACTAATAACTAGTGATGTGGATCGAATCGGATCGCTGATTAAGTAAGGTTAGATGGCCTGATCAAATCGGCTGTGAAATTTTGGATCGTATAAGTACCGTGGTGCGTGCGCGGTGCGTGTAATTTAGCGCATTTTTGTATTTATGGAGAAACAATTATCATAACATTACTTATTAAAAAAGCCTCAGCAGTTACGCTAAAAAATTGAAAAATAATTGAAATTGAAAATATTTGCAAAATTGAAATTGAATTGAAAATATTTCGAGAAAAAAATTGAAATGGTATTAAAATTGAAAATATTTGGGCAAAAAATTGATAATGGTATTGAAATTGAAAATAATTTGGCAAAAAATTGATAATGGTATTGAAATTGAAAATATTTGGGCAAAAAATTGATAATGGTATTGAAATTGAAAATAATTCCATAATTGAAACAACCCTACATAATAGTACATAATCTCCTATAATGTACTCTTGGTCAAACCAAAATGCCTGTCTAACCAATCAAAAGACAGCGTCAGTGAAATCACAGCAGCAGATAGGTATGTATGTCAGGAGTCATGAGGGCAGTTCAGGGCATTATGAACTAGTAGCCTATCTTGACCCAGTTGGTCATTTTTTGAAGCTAGTTTTAAACTTATTTTAAACTTTTTAAAACTTTACTTTTTTAAACTTAAAACACCAGTCATATTATGCTCGACTGAAACTAAACATCGCCGACTACTGTTCAAACGTGAGAATTGTTCCATAACTGTAGATTTAGATTAGATTTATTCGAAAATCAAGTTAATGTAACTTCTTCAAGCAGGATAGATATTTCCATTAACTAAAACGAAATGAAAAAATTATTCGAATGCTTTTAGTTGCTTAAATTTAGGAACGGGTGCAAAACTTTGACCCTAACATTTGAATAAACTGAGCAAACTTGCCTCGGTACGTACAAACTACAAAGGACAACTGTACGGCATTGTGTGCTTGTTATCTTTCTTTGAATAAACAAGCAAACAAACAACATAATGAGTTTTCAGCAAAAATGTTGTTGAAAACAAGTAGGTATACATAATTTATTTATTACTAAGTTTATTGCTATGTATATGTAAAAAAGGACTGTATATTCGCTAGCTACCTTTTCCTCTAGCAGAAATCACGCTTGTATATACCTACCTGATGCAGCATAAACTGTCTATGCAATGGCAATGGGACTTGGTCTATCAGTTGATCAAAGCGGTCCTGATTTAAACCGTCTCGCGACCAAATGTGAACCGTTTCAGCCAAAAGTGGTGGTAGTTTTTCAGTTGGCAGCAAAACCACAACGTTTGGGTTGGATTCACTGTCCGTCCAAATGTCCACCGTTTGCGGTAGTTTCTTTTTGGAAATAAAACGGCAGATGCAAAAAATTCTGTTTCCATCATGTTTATTCGCAAACAAATTGCCGAATTCGCCAAAACGTTCACGAGCTGAGCGAAACATGACCGATCTATTCATGGAATTGACGGGTAAAACCAATAAGTATAAAATTCCTGTAATATAATCCAAATATATATATATATATATATATATATATATATATATATATATATATATATATATATATATATATATATATATATATATATATAATATCACATCATCACAAACTACAAAAGCACTTGTAGGTAGGTCATTCAGAATTTTTGTTCCTTCTAGAGAAGGAACTATTGTTTTGAAATCAACTGCTCATAGCGGTTAACGCTACTGAGCAGGCTG
The DNA here is from genome assembly GCA_030248245.1 of Trissonchulus sp. WLG1_4. NCBI lineage: Eukaryota > Metazoa > Nematoda > Enoplea > Enoplida > Ironidae > Trissonchulus > Trissonchulus sp. WLG1_4. The sequence goes on along the minus strand of JASANF010016450.1, from coordinate 125,797 downwards.
CATGGCCAGTATGTTTTACGTGTATTTTCAGCTTGGGAGCTGCCTGTTGATTTTTGTCTGCGTATATGCAGAAAAATCGATAATCGATGTACACTGCTGTAACATTGTACTTTTTCAAAATCGGCACCGGGATGTTTCACCAGCAGTATATAAGGGCGATTAGAAAGCACTGGTTATCGCTTCTTGTTCTTAGAGCTGATTTGCTCAGCTCAGATCAAAGTGTTACTTTTGAGCCAAACGGCTCGTGCAGCGAGATGCTTAACATCCTGCAGCACTTTTTTGTACGTACTACGTATTTAAATTAAGTAATTATATGCTAGTTATAAAGTAGAGTAAGATACAAAGTATAGCTTACGGTAAGTATGGAATAGATAACCAATTCATTTAAACCTGAAAGGTAGACACCGGGGAAGGAACCTTGCCCCTTTTGGGGCCTACTTGTTAATTAGGTAATAAATGAAGAAAAGGTGTTCAAGTTTGAGAGGTATTTAGTCATTAAGTGGGATTTCTCGACTTCTAAAATTTTTATTAAAAAACCTAACAGAAAACTTTGGTTGAAGAAGTGGCAAAAATTGCTATTGAAAAAACCATGAAATCAAAAAATCAAAAAACAAACAGTCGGAATGTTTTTATAACAAAAAAGTTTTTTCTTAGTCAGAAAAAACTATCAATTTACAGCTTTTAGACGCTCAGAAAAAGTTGCTGATATCAGCAAATAAGACACAGTAAATATACCCCAGCTACATATTTGGTTTGTTCGTAAGAACAATTTTAGATATGCTCACGGCAGTTTGTGATAACGGCTGCCATGAAAACTTCAATCAGCAAATGAAAATTAGGAAACATAAAGGCATGGGAATTTGGGATTCACAAAAAGTATTTAGACTCGGTTTAAAACGTTCTTTTCGAATAAAATCGAGCATCGTAATGAATAAGCGTCGCATTCTGTAGAAGAACAGTGAGGGCACTCTTCAGCCTGCCTGTGTTCTAGCGCAGGCAGATATGCTTGTTTTCGGCCTATATACTTGTGTAAGTTTTTACGCGGCGGCCTCAGCCGCCGCGTATATACTATAGTGCAAACGTGTGCGTCAAGAGCACACAAATGCACCTATTCTAGTGTTAAACTGCTGTTAGGTAGAGTTCTGCCCGTGCCTGTAGCGGGCCGCGGGCCGCGGGCCGGGCCCGGGCCGGGCCGGCCCGGGCCCGGCCCGGAGAGATTTTTCAGAAATGAAACTTTATGAAGTCTGTGCCGGGCCGGCCCGCTGACTCAGGGCCTGCTCCGGGCCAGCCCGCGGGCCCCGGGCCTGCTCCGGGCCGGCCCGCGGGCCCCGGGCCGTTAGGCCCGCTACGGCCCGCCGGGCCTGTAGCGGGCCGCGGGCCCCGGGCCGGGCCCGGGCCGGGCCGGCCCGGCCCGGGCCCGGCCCGGAAGCGCGCCAGTAGGCCCGACCCGGGCCCGGGCCGGGAAATTTGCTAGTGGCAGAACTCTACTGTTAGGTCAGCAATTAACACTGTTTGTGTGAGCGTGTGTGTCTAGAGCGTGTGTGTACGTAAGATTAACTGCCTGCTCAGTGCTCTCAGTTACGTCTGTCAGTGCTAACAACTTTTGCTTGCAGAAAACAGTAATTTAACGAAACCTGTCGCAGTTATGTTTCGTGGAATGTTCATTAGTGCGTCGGAAGTAAGAAATTTTGAACTAGTTTAGAGGACATGGTAACGTCGCCCAGTGGCGGTTACGGAGTCCATGTATGGAGTATTGACGCCGTTCGCTACAAAAGAATAGCTGAGCTGGCCTAGCGTACATCAGGTGACTAGCACACAATGAGCGTGTGCGTTGTTTAGCTGCTGTAAAATGTGAGCTGTAACTCGTAAAAAATTGCTTTTATGTACGATTTTGCAATACAAAGATCAATTTCGAACTTAAACTTTTCACGTTGATCACGTTGCATCTCTTATGTCGTTAATCAAGATTTAAGCAAAACTGACCCTCCATAACATTTTCCTGATGGAGACATTTTTGTTCCTTCTAGAGAAGGAACTATTGTTTTGAAACCAACTCTGCATAGTGTTAAACTGACATCAACATGTTGGTCAGCGTGTATGATTAACGTGTAGAGTCAGCTTGGGAAGTTATCGCTTATTTTTTTCAAACCGCGATTTATCAGTTGATAATGGTCAAAATCACATCAGGGATGCAGTAAATTCCGGTTTTTATCAAAGTTTTATGATTTTATTACTTTTACAAAATGTCAGTTTTCCACACAATGTGCACGTTCCATTCACGTGACTGTCTAGACTCAGTCTTGGAACATTTTGGAACAGTATTAGACATTAAATATTTTATAGAAAACATATTCAAATGCAGTTAGAACACAGAATTAATTCATGGAATTAAATTACATTAACTAAATGATTACCTAATACAAAAATTTCAACTTTACTAAGCGTTTGAGAAACATCACCTTATAGTTTGTTCAAAGACTAACATGACGACGAAGCCGAGAGGTCGGAGGCGCTGTTTCAGAATTGGACAATAGTCGATTTGTGTGTTCGATTCCCACAAAATTTTTTGCATTCTGACATATTTTAGCTCAAATTTATCGTGACGTGCTATTGTTGAGGACTTCGTTCCAAAAAATTAAAAACCGGTACAGTGGTTGACGGTACAGGCAAGCAAGTATAAGTTTTTTACCCTTTTACTGCATAACGTTGTTTCAGAACATTTTTTTCAGAATTACACTATCTCAGAGTAGTGGAAACTGTCGTTGTACTGTTTCCCAGAAACAATTACCAGCGGCCCAGTGGGTACGTGTGAAAGTCATGCCGCAAGTCTGGGCTCGCAAAGCTGCCTCAATCTCTGGTAACGAATCAAAGATCAGCCAAAAGCTCGGTCCACGATTAAGTGGAAACTGCTGATTTTTTGGTTATGGAATTCTCACTCAGCAAAGGAACCTTGCCCCGTTTGGGGCCTACTTGTTGGTTATTACTGGTGACACTGTTGGCTAAGTTAAGTTTAACACGGATAGTACTTGGCAAGTTTTTTAAATATGCTCGCTTCGAAAATTTTTAAGTGCCGCGTTTTATATTCGAAGAATATCCTCAGCACTGCAAGCAACTCGCAACGCAGTCTATCTAAAAAGTTTAACCTTACTCGCAAAACGTGCTTGTTTAAAACACGTATGCGCCATGGACCAATCAGAGAAGATCGCTGATTGGCCAGAGGTCTGCGCAGTGTGCACGTGATCCAATTAGCACTCTAGTCGAGTATCGCAGTAATGCTGCCATTGCTCCGCTAATTAGAGCACGTCCTCAGCAGTCGCTTCTGATTGACTGCATACCTGCAATATACACTTGAAAACTTACATAGGTAGGAGACGACGAGGGCGTCTGCTTATGATAGGTAGATCACAGGCAGGCTGAAGAATGTATCACTCTTCTATCGAGCAAGTCACGAATTATGTACTTTTGGCGAAGATATGTAAATTGCAGAAGTCAAGTAGCTGCCTTAATCTTTACGGTAGCCAACAGTACAATAAAATCATGTTATGGGCTATCACCAAGAGTACATAATAGTGTCTCACTCTTTATAGAAGAAGAGTGAGACACTCTCCTTTCTGCCTGTGTTATAGCGCAGGCAGATGCGCTCGTCATTTACAGCCCACATGTTGCCGTTTTATGCAACATGTGGGTAGCCAATCAGAAGCGGCCTTCGCTCCTGATTGGCTGGACGCCTGTGCACGTGCTCCAATCAGCACGTAGGCGGCCTCACGTGCGCCAATCAGCACACGGGCCGCCATTACAGCCATTTCATTGTTAAATTTTGCCATGATCGGTCGGGTTGGGGGGTTTTTTGTTTTTTTGTTCCGAATTGTATTTTGCCTACATTTTTATTCCCGTTTTCAAGAATTATTGCTAGTATGCGCTGACTATGATGTAAACTGGTAAGTTAAATGTGTTTTTGACAATTTTCAGGCAATAGCACGTGAGGCCGCCTGCGTGCTGATTGGAGGCGTCCAGCCAATCAGAAGCGAAGGTCGCTCCTGATTGGCTACCCACATGTTGCATAAAAGGGCAACATGTGGGCTGGAAATGACGAGCGCATCTGCCTGCGCTATAACACAGGCAGAAAGGAGAGTGCCTCACTCTTCTTCTATAAAGAGTGAGACACTATTATGTACTCTTGCTATCACTAAGCTAGACTGAAATAGGTACTGTCACGCGGCAAAATCAAATCAAAAACAATTAGGTAGCTAGAATTCGAAGCTATAAAACACTTCAAAAATTATAGTCAAACCCCGCAACAAATAATAAATCCATTTACTGATCACAAAATCATAATCACAAAGCAATAAAGGCACGAAACGATTGCACAACTGCACAGGACACAAAATAATATTGCTATAGATTCAAGGCTGGTTGGTTCTACTCGTGTCTCTGTGTGGGCTCGGTCATCATATACCTATAGGGCTGCATCAAAAGCACGTAATTGGAAGAGAATATAATATGACGCTTTTTGTACCATGCCACGAACCACCAAAATATCCCTTTATATCGCCTACACCTTCTCACAGACAGACCGAGGAGTGTCTCATTCATTCCATCGTTATACCTACTAATTCACGCGACTGTTGATAAAAACTATCATGATAAAAAAGAATATGGGTAAACTATTATTAAAATGGCAAAAATTCCAAATCCTTCTAATCAACTTTGGTTCCGGGGCGGTGGGTCGTAAATGGCATAGGTCACATCAAAGTTCACATCCATCAGGCCTGCTTTGTTATTAGCCCTGCCCGAGGCGATATTCTCGTGCGACACTTGACAGTAGGCAGGAATACCCCAGCCTGCTTCGAGCACTTTGCGACCGACGTCCAGTAAAAGTTTGGTGGCGAAGCTTTGACCGCGTAACGAAGGGTCCACGTAGAGGTGAACTGAAATAAAATGGGGTTTGTGATTTCAGAAATATATTTTTAAAGGATATTAAATATAGGGAAACTTAAATGTCTATTGGTACTTACAGCCGTGTGTCCGTTCAACCGCAAAAATACAAATCTAATCTAATCCAAAGCCACAATCTAATCTTATACCTACATTATCTTGGGATGGTGTTATTATTTCGAAATTTTGCCAGCCGAACGAACAAATGGTTCAAAAAAGTTTATAAAGTTCAAAACAATTAGTATATACAAAACAAAAAATATTTTTTACCAAATCCACCCCAATCCGCCACCAAGCAGTTTCCCTTCAAATTCCCGGCAGAGTCTCTGAGCGCAGACGATGGGAATCGCTCAATCCAGTACTGCAGTCGCCCTAGGGTTTCCTTGCCTAAAACAATGAATGATTGGTTGACGCCGATGCTTTGCAATTATTGCCGTGTGGCGACCAGAAATTGGGATACATAACCATTGGGATACAAATTGGGATACTATCGTTTTCGATTTAGTCTCTATCTACCATTATACCGCAACCGCAACACCATTATATTATGTAAATATAATGTAAGCAAATAACAGTATAATTACGAAACAATCACAAAATGTACATATGTAGCTCCACAAATACAATATACAGACACAAACAAATGTATACCTCTGTTATAAGGCCAAGTTTCGTTGACTAGCTGTATATCATCCAACGTCAAGGAGTCAATATAAAAGCCGTCGGGAATTTCAGGAGTCCAAATAGGGTCCTTGGGGTTTGTATTGTGCGAAAGAAAAGTGCGAAATGGATGACCGTGTTCGAAAGTCACTTTACCACCCTTTGATTCCAAATAGCTAACCAGCAAGGGAAGGGTGTCTTGGCAGGATATCTAAAATAGGGATTACACGAGTTTATTGTACTCCAAAAAAAACTAGTAAAAACTATGCTAAAATGCCAAAATTTTTGTCCACAGGAGGTCTGTCATGTTGGAAGATGTATATATAATATACTTATATTTTATATTTTATATATATTTTTTATATTATATATATATATATATATATATATATATATATATATATATATATATATATATATATATATATATATATATATATATATATATATATTCATGCTAGTTCCCGTTTAAACTACATATATATAAAAGCCTCGGAATTAAAGATCAAGTAAGTACCACCCGTCTCAACAAAATAAAGCACTAATCTAATACTAAAATCAAATACCATTTACGTTAATTTAAAATCTTAAAAGTCCAAACTACTTAAAACCCACCACATGAAGCATATATTTCTTCCGACTAGGGTCGAGGGGAACCGCTTCCATAAGTCGATCAAACGTGGGCTGATCCAAGCCAGCCCGTGACCAAACATGGATGGTTGGAGCTAGGATAATCGGAAGTATTTCAGTCGGAATTAAAACCACCACATTGGGGCTAGATTCACTGTCTGTCCATACGTCCACTATTTTGGGCTGAACTTTCCTGGAAATTAATCGACAGGTACAGAAAACGCGCAAGCCGTCATAGCTATCGGCAAATAAGTCGCCGAACGTGCCGAATTTGAGCAAATCGAGTGGAAACATGGACATATTGGCTGAAACAAAGTTAACTTGGATTATCAAAGCTGAATTTAGGAATGGCGCAGCTCGATAGTACTTATGGCGCAAATAGCAATAGCGCTATAGCGCCCTTCTGTGTCTGTTACCCGCGTTCGTTACTCTTGTTCTTCAGGAGTTCTTCTCGAACTAAAGTACAAAGTTTAACAAAATACCCAGAAACGTGTTTCCTCGGCGTCGGCTTCCTCCTACCGTCATGTTTTAGTACCTAAAATTGCCTCCTCAAAACCGTGTAACCGTCACCGATAGCTGCCGGCATCGATGCATAGGTGGATAGCAGGGGACGCCCCCTCACACAGCGGGACGCCCCTCAACTCCCCACCCCCACCCCCCTGACGACAAAAAATGCTCTAAAAATGAGTTACAACTCGAAAAACCACAAAAAATTTCCTGCTTCCGCCTGAATGAACCAGAAACAGGGACCACCCACCCCCCTTCGCCGAGGGTCAGGTGCCCCCACTCGCCATTGCTCCCGTGCATCTCTTGTTACCGTGTCACAATTCGGAACGCTGACGCGCAATGTTGGCAATATATGCGTGAAAAAATAAGCTTTCGTATATGTAACATAAATTAGGTAAAGCAGACAGTGTATATAAATAAAATACCGTTATCAAGTCTGTAAATAAGCTGTACACACACAACCGGCTGCATTCAACCCTTTTTTACCTTTTTTACTACGTTCAAACTGTGAACTTTTTACGCGGCGGCTGAACGCGGCGGCCTCAGCCGCTATACTATAATAATACAAAAGCAGAATTTACACGTATCTGCTACACATGTGTTAATTGCTACGTAACAAGCACGGTTTGCGAGTAAAGATAAAACTAATTTTCGACACGTACATACGTAGATTTCGCTGCGACATGCTTAGAATGCCGAGGATATTCTTCGAATATAATACGCGGCCGCAAAACGTTTAAAACACACTTTTACATAACATGACAAACAGCTATGTGCATGTTTTGTGGTCTCTTGATTTCAAGTTCGAGTTAAAAACTAATAATAACTATTGTAACAACCCACACATATTTAAAAACCTTAACCGTAAAAACTCTGAAACACAGGTAAAACGACGAACAACTCTGTTATTCGCCAAAGCCAACTCAGGCAGTCAGGCACTGTCATCTCGTTATTGTTAGTGCCATACATAGTCTTCTTGCGACCGCACATCTTTTTCAAGACTTTATATCTGCAGTTCTGACGTGCTAAAGAACAATCTAGAATCATAATTGACAGGTTTTTCAAATTATTTTTCTGTAGGTATGCAAAATTTGCAAGCACTTTCGATGATCAGTGCGCTTGCCGATTTTGTCTGTCGCAACTTGTGCTAAAGACTTATTGATCGCAAGCCTGTACATGCCACACACAATTATTATTACTGTATGACTATGCAGCATCTATGGCGATGCAGTATGGCACACACTGTACTATACACACACGCACACACATTTAGTGCTTTTTCCTGTTGCGGCACACCGCAACAGGTCCTTATGATGACCCACTACAATAACACTGGGCTCTGTTATAAAATAAACTATAGTTGTGTGTGCGTGTGTCTACATATAATGATATTAAGGCTTTCTGCTGTTCAGTCTTTATTCGATGTACGCACAGATAGGTGCGTTTGTGTGCGTGTGTGTTGTGTTAATTTTACTTGTGCATTTGGATTGGAAAGGCACTGATGAGCTTTTAACATTACATAATACACATGTAAACATTCAGTCACATCATTAGATATGCGAATCTGTTTGAGAATTAGGTATTTGCTTGCAAACTTCATTACACATTCATTTATAAAAATTATTGATATTGTTCAAATGTAACAACATCGGTTATTAACATTTACTTTAAAGTAAAATTATTCTTTTAAAATAGTCTCAGTTCAGACTTAAGCCCGGTTCATACTCGTCATTATCCTTGTCGCTATGAATTTATCCTTCAGCAGTTTCAAAAAAACTACGTGAACACATCAGCCAATTTTTTGCACGAAAGTTTAAGCCAAGTCTAGTTCGGATGCAAACAGTTAGACGAAACGATTCTGTCAGTTCTCAAGAAGAAGTATGAACCGGGGCGTTACGTTACACAGTAGTATGTAAATGATTCTACACAAGGACGACACTGTGTTTGCTGTGGCAATGTTTCAGAGCGATAGTTTTCTTCGGGGTTTCGATTAACATCAAAATAAATACGGTGTGGCACACTTTAAGTTTAAAAGCATAATTTATTTTGCCGCGAAGTATTACGGAAAATTTTGCCTAATTATAAGTTTGGAGTTATCGCGCCAAACCTAATAATGTTGAATTAGAGTGAATAAAGAATTAATGTGTTTGATGTGTTTTTCGGTTGTAAACGTGGGCAGTTAGCTAGTTCTGGGGGGGGGTGTGCGGTACGGAGCAACTTTTCGGATCATTTCTGCTTTGTGAGCCACTAATTTTTGCTTCGTGACCTACATTCAAAACATTTGGAGGGCGGGCTGAAGGACCAGTCTGGGGGGGAGTAAAAACCCCCTACGCCCATATATGGCTGTAGACCGAGTTTGAAGTCAAAAACTTTTTTGTGAATTGCAGCCATATTGTCAAATTAATAACTTTTGCAATATTAAAGGTAGAACAACTCGATTTTAGAATAGATATGTTGATTATGTTATGCTTTGAATGAATGCTTTATTTAAAGAATTACAAGCATATTATTCCCATGTGGAACATACTATGCTGATGCCAACAACAAAAAAAAGCTAGAATAGCAGCGGTACAAAAATATCAGTTATTTAAAACATAAAATAAAATAAAAGGTTAATGACAAACATTGCGGCAGTCAAAGGTAGACATTTGTAATGTTTCTGTTATAGAAGTTGGATCGACGACTGAAGGCTTGAAGTAGAAATTTAGAAATTTGAAGTAATTTAGTGATTTCATTTGTTGTCATAATCAAAGTAAAAGAATGATTTAAGTTAACTAATTTGGCAATTCTAAACAAGTGTTAAGTCGAAGATCTGAGTAAACAGGACAAACTAGAAGCATGTGAATTTCATCTTCAATTTCGTTCAAGTTACAAACACGACATAATCTTAGCTCTCTAGGTACTCGGTGTGATTCCCTTCTATCCCAACGACCTCGTTCAATTTCTAAGTCGTGAGATCTCAACCGAAATTTTATAAATGCTTTCATCAAATTTTCAGACTTGATTTTGTTAAGATAAGATTCGAAACCAAATAGCGGTTTGAGCTGTTTGTATAATTGTAAACTAGGAAGCCTGGCAAGTTCCGTTTGCCATTCTAAAACTAAAAATCTATCTATAAGACATTTTCTTGCCTTATTCAGAAAATGATTAGTATTTTCTATTATTTGAGACTCCCAAAAACTCAATAGATGCAATTGTTTTAATAGGCTAACTAAACCTGTTACCCAGGTGCAAGCATTTGGACATATCATAACAGTATTACACAACATAAAATATGACTGTTTGACTAGTGAGTTATCATCTAAGGCTAGTATTTTTGCCCAATATCGTAGCATGTTAAGGTAGCGATTTAAGACTAAAGGAAAACGTCCAAGTTCGCCATAAACAGCAACCGACGGCGTTGTTATTTTAACACTTAAAATTTGTTTTAAAAAAAAGAGATGGATTTTTTCAGTGATGTCTCTTGATGTGTTAATCATTGAAATGCTATTTTTAGGGAAAGTACAATAACCCCAAATTTCGGAACCATAATGCAGCACTGAGGTAACTAACGTGTCAAACAGTTCTATTTGCAACTTTATGGGAAAATTTAAATTTTTAGCTATTCGCATAGTGTGGAACTTAGTATAAAGGCTATGGTCTACTCTGTTTTTTACAGTTTTGTCTGATATTCCACAACCACTTAAAAACCAACCCAAATATTGAAAATTCTCAACTTCTTCTATTATCTCACCATTAAAGTAAATTAATTGTCTAGTATGGTTTCTCAAGGACTTTCTAAAACATAAAACTTTTGATTTTGAGGTATTAACTGAAAGTCCCCATCTTACACAATATTTATAAAAACAGTTTAACAAGTGTTGAAGGTTCTCATACGATTCAGCTAACAAAAGCATATCATCAGCATAGAGTAGTGCATATATTCGAATATTATTGATAGTTACAAAAGGACAATTGAACGTGGCAAGGAACTTATCTATGTCGGATATGAAGAAACTAAAAAGTTTCGGCGACAGCACGGCACCTTGTTGCACTCCGGCTTCTACATCAAAAAAATTATTTTCGTAACCGTTTACATATGCTTTGTTCAAACTGAACATGCTTTTGAGCAGAATTATAAAATCAGCTGGAATATTGTGTTTTGCGAGTTTGTATAAGAGAGCTAGTCTATCTATTTTATCAAATGCTTTGGAGAAATCGATAAAAGCACAAAACAGTTTTTTGCCGGTAGCAAGAAAAGTTTTAACTAACTAGTTATGTACAAGACTAGCATACAAAATTTTAGACAAAAGCCTTATTCTACATAAAAGGAGAGTATTATTTAGTTTAAAACTTTGAAACCAATTTACGAAGAACATAAACAAAATTATTATGCAAGTAAATGCAAAATGAAAATTATAAACTGAAAAATTGTATAGTACACTACATTTACTCAGTTGGAATCAAAAATGAGCTCGCAACAGGTTTTTTGTCAATTGTGACAAACTACTGAAAAATCCCTACTGTTTTTCTTTTGCAGCAAACTGTTGCTTGTTTAGGACCTATGTACCTAAATGCACAGTCCAAACTTACGTACAAAGAAAAGATACACGGGAATTCAGTTTTTGTAATATAGTATATACGCGGCGGCCTCGGCCGCCGCGTAAAAATTTGTAGGTTCTATAAATGCGTTATTCGTGTGTGCGTGTGTGTGTATCGTGTGTGCTAATCTTGGACCTTAGCGTATAGTGTAGTCAATACAGTCAATACGTACAATCTTATCACGCTTGCATATTGCTACGCTGGGCAAATCTACATGTAGGTAAGGGCTGAAAAATTTGCACACAGTGTACAGTAATATAACGAAACCTGTTGCATGTGCGCTTCCTAGATTGTTTATCAGCGCGTGGACACCACATCACTTGTAGGTTTAAAAGCCGTCGGCACACCGTGACCATTCCTTGGCATGGTCATGCATGACATTGCGCCGACAAATCATCGACAGCTGGGTTAAATAATGTATATACCTACCAGCTGACAGTTTTACACACAACACGCAGGTTTAACTTTGTGTTTTAGATATTAAAATTGTTCATCATGAGCGGTTTCTTAATAAAAATTGCATTTCGTTTTTAACTTGACAACCTGGCATTAAGATTGTGAGCACAAGATACAGCTTGACATTTTAATAGTATTGGCTTAAAAAATTTTGGTGCAGCGTTTGTATTCGAAGAATATCCTCGGCACTGTACATTAGCATGTCGCAGTGAAATCTATCTAAAGATGGTTTAACTTTACTCACAAGACGTGCTTGTTATTGAACACAATGCAAAATGCATTCAAGCCTTACCGCTGTACCAAGAGTACAGCTGTACTTATTTCGCCAAACTTGGCGAGCTGTGAGTCAGTGACATTTGCATTGAACGTCAATGCGAAACATCTCTCCTTGTAAATCTACAGAACTGCGCAAAAAAGTTTCCTCTTGGTCGGCGTACGGCAAGCTTTAAAAGCGACGAACGGTGGCCGAATAGTGACGAAGCAAAGTTGCTGAGTTATTGCATCCGAACCCGAAGTCTGTTAGAGTATATATCAAACAAAGTACCAAAAGGGCATGCTTAGAGGTCATTTAAGCCCCCTCGCAAGTACACAAGGTTTCTTGCTGTTTCTACGTTGCTTACACTTCCGACCCCGGTCAGTCATATGGAATGGTGGGTCTTTTCAGTTGGTGATACATGAAAATGTGACCCCAGTGTCCGTGTCCGGAAGGTTGTCTGTAACATTTGTCCGTGTCCGTCAGCAGCGTTAATTCATACTGCTACGGACACTCTACAGACAGTGCGTATGGATATAAAATAACACCAACACCTTTTGTTGTGCAGCAGACGAATGTGTAATGCGTTTTGAAAAATCATTAAAAATGTTCTCCACACATAAAAAGGAAGCTGTCGAGCTGAAATTACGCCAAATTTCACATTTTACTTTGCGCGGAGGAATTTTATATGCACGCACATACACGTGACTATAAACTGATTGGCTAATTTCTTACGGACACGGACAAAAGTTGAACTGAATTCAAGCTGACTTCCGGACAGCCCTTACGTACGAACACTCACGGAGAGTTCTTAGGGACATTTGAACAACTGTGAATCAAACTACTCTTACGGACACGGACAACCCTTACGGACAACTATGAACCGGGCGTCAAACCAGTAAACTATCACTCACACACTGGGTTAGCCAAATGATCTCTAGTTATACAAATTTAATCACGACACCTGTACACCTTAGTATGAAAAATTTTATTCCATAATCTTTCAGAATAATAAATACAAACATTTAACAAATAACAAAATTAAATTATAATTACAAAATTTGTACATGTTATTTCATCATATTCTGACACAACAACAACTAGGGACTGAATCAATGTAATACTGTGAGCTATTGAATTTCCTTTACAACTCAAACTATACAGTCGATGAGATAAAGCAAAAAACAAGCCTCTCAATGTGGAACTATAAGTATACGGTATTTAAAGCATTAAAGAATATTGACGGCATGTTTTTTCGTAATTTAGCTGGCTAAACGAACGTATGCGTTTGTATTTTCAACAGCTAACCCCTTCAGACAGTAAATTTGGGTAACCACGAGATTTTGACAAGCGCATCTGCCAGCCTTTTGCAGCAGAGTGAGAGAGAGAAATCAAAACGCAACTCCGAGATGAAAGATCAATATCTAATCTTCTTTACTGGTCTGCAAACTTTTCCACCAGCCTTTCAACTCCAAAGCCGATTTCTGCTGTTCGGCAAAATCAAGTCGCGGCGGTTTCTTCCAAAGCTGCGGATTATCCAACTGCAAAATTCCGCCCACAATTTCAGCACCAAAATATGCCGGAAAAATGGATTCATTTTCGATCACATGTGCAAATCCCGGCTCGGCGCCTTCGTTAAATTCCACGGCAAAATAGGAAAACCCTCGAGGAACCGCACTTCGCACGCCCTTGGTCGACGAAAAACTGACCAGCCGTTTATTTTGCCTCCACTCTTGTCCATGCTCTAGAATGGCTTTTTTGAAATACACCGAAACGCTAGTGCTGTCTTCCAGAGGGGTGTCTGAAAAAAAACAAAAGCCACTATTTTTAATAAGAATCTAATATTATTAGAAACAGCACGTTTTGTGTTCAGATGGCGAAATAATAAAATATAGTCGCCATATTGATAAATTTTTTCTCTAATATAGAGGCTAAAATACAGATAATATTCATCCTAACTCCCCACATCCCATAAACGGCTTAAAAAAATTAACAATGACAAAAAACAAATACTATCAAATCGATCAATGTCTATCTAGAACAAAACATGTCATATTTTTCAGTGGGAGAGAGATCCCCCATTTTGGTCGTTTCCCCATCTTGAGCCCCCCACTTCACATTTAAAGTATAATACCCCGTTTTCACCAAAAAATATTGTTTGTTCGTAAATTTGTTGTGCCCCTTTGGTACCCCATCCACGAGGCGGAACACCCCCCCGCCCAGCCCCCCATAAAATTTTGCCTAAAAAAATGCCACACACCGTTACAAATGTCGCAAACCAATGATGTCCCAACCTACCCTCATCAGCCCTCATCGGCACACAGTCCAGTCTCATGTGCCTTTGTTTGTGCAGCTGTATGGCCGTTTCCATGACGACCACTTCGATGGCCGAGCCCCAACGCTGACGACACATGGCCACAAAATCTCGACGCAGTGAGCGCATATCCGACCACACATCCTGAAAAAAGTATAAATTATAAAAGCCAGTTCAAAATTAACATCGCTAAGTATCCATTTGATTTCGGAACCATTTTTTAAATAACTTTGTGAACCAGCAAAAATTGAGATGCTGTGTAATAATAGTGGATTGTCATTACTTTGTAAAGACCTGTTCATACTTCATAATATGCTTTTCCCTATCGTTTTGTCACTAAGCACTACCACCAGACAAAAAAAACCTAATTTCAAACAAAGTCCAGACTCAAAAAAAACTAGTACAGGCGACTAGAAATTAATAATAGCCACATATACACTGTCATTTGAAATAAAAGCTAATTTTTACAAGAGTATTTGACTTATCTTATGAAAAAAGCCTTCTGCTTAAAATCTGAATTCAGCTAACAAACTTTTGAAGTGTTTCAAAGCAGGTATCAAATAAATCGAATAAATCAAATAAATCGAAGTGAATCAGGGCATATTTTTACCAATCCACCGATATAAAAGTTATAACCTTCTGTACACATACAATTAAACAACGTCTTTTACTGGTGATGAAAATATTATATCAGTCCATAATTATTACTAAAAAACGCTCTCTTTCTGGCTACTCTTTAAGTCTCAATTCAAAGGCTCACCAAATTAAACCCCCCCCTTCCCTAACCTCATCTAGCTGAGTGCCCGTGATCACGTGTCCTTTGGGCATAATCCAACAGTGTCCGGGCACCAGGGGGGCGTGTGGTGGAACGCACAGAAAGCAGGTGTCTAGGCTGGCCACCACTAGGTGTCTCCAGAAGCCAGGGCCGTCGGCACAAAAGTGACAATCGTCTAGAGTCTGCTCACGAGCCCGTTGAGCGCGAGCAGCCTCCTGCCGTTGTCTCTCGCCTTCCTGAGCTTCCTTCAGTTTCCTCTTTCGCGACTTCTTCCGTTTCTCCAGCATAGCATCGTCTAGGATGAAATCGTCATTTGTCTTGGCCTTGCTGGCTTTCGCCGCCGCCTTGGCAAAGTCAAAATCCGCACTCTGACGGTCGGCTAAGTGTTCCTCCTCTAGCATTTGCTGTATATCCGGCTCCCCGCCAGCCTTCACCATTTTCACCTCTCCGCCCAGATCCGAAATTGCCTTGTTCAATCGCTGTTTATAAGGCATAGTCAAGCCAGTCCGCCGGTCAGTCTGAGTCAGCAGTTGGGCAGAGTCGGCGTCAGCGTGGCGGCGCGACTCTGCAGGCTGACTATTGCTGACTTCGTCACTTTTCATTTGTTTTAGGTGCTGTCTACACGCTTCCAGCTCGGCGCTTAATTTCTCGACCACTTCCATTCGGCCCATCATTTCGGCTTTCAGAATTCGAGCACTCAGTTTGTTCTCATCCTCCTTCGTATAGTTCACTTTTGCAGCATTAGTAACAGTAGTAGTGGTCATTTCACCACTAGTACTGGCTTGCTCTTCACAAACAGACTTTGTTTCAGTTGCAAATACAGTCGCTCCAGAATTTTCGTTTTTGGATCTAGTTTCGTCTATTTTGCCTTTTTCTCTACTACTGCTTTTTCGACGACTGGAATCGCTCTCAGATTCAGAGCTATGTTTGTCGCTTTTCCGCGAATGTCCATCACGACTTTTTCTGCGATCTCTAGCATCGCCGTCTGAATCGTCACTTTTTTGCGAAATTTTCTCTCTATGATTCGCTTTTGAATCAGTTTTCCGCCAACCCTTTCCAGAATCGCGAGTTTTTTCGCGATCTTTACGCCAATCTCTCGTTTCATAAGAATTGTCTCTGAAATCGTCATCATGGCGTCGAAATTTATCACGAGTAGATCGTGCATCACGTTCACGATGGAATTCCCGGCGTTTGTCTGGGATTTCTACTTTTTGCTCGGATCTGTTGGAAGTTTTGTGTCTATCAATCATCCGCAGGAGCTTCTCTAGCGATCCGTACCGTTCACTCGCAACTTCTTCAAGACTTCGACCTTCACGTTCGGCCTGCTCCTGAAACAAAAAATGGATGAATGTGTAAAACCACACACAACAAACATGGTTTTTTAAAACTTGAAATCTATATATATATACTGGAATTCTAGCTTCGCAAAACTGTCCGAGATCTCAATAAAGAAGGCAAATAATTTATTCGAAAATTGAGCATAATTTTATAGAAGACTTTTTTGGAATTAGTGGAAACACCAGAATACAGTATATCTGAATCCGAATAATTGCGTCCGCAAGAACTTAACTTCACATTGGTGTCTAGAAGCCAGTTTATATAATATTAGCCAGGATTTTTCTGCATTTATCTTCTTCTAAAAGTTTTTGCTTACGGATATATAAAGAGACATCCTCCTTACAGTAACGGAAAGATATGAATAAGACCTAAATATATATCTCTTCCATTTAACACCCAGAATGTCTACATAAGCCCACCTCTTTCCCGTCATAAGAAAACCCACCTTAGCTCTTTGCAGAGCTCGCTGCATCCAAGAAGCTCCGCTGTCATTGACGACAGCTTTTTCGGCGACGGCAGTGCCAGTCTCGCTCGGTAGACCTGTGCCATTTTTGGACCAATAAGGATTCAGTTCCAGCTTGTCACGTGCCGACTCAGCGTCACGACGCGATTTTTCTGAAATCCGTAAAATAATGGCATGTCAGTGGGGTTTGTACTATTTCAAACTAAAAAACTACTAAATTTAAAGCACACATGATAATATAACAGATAATAGTAGAAAAATGCTATATATTTCAACTGGCATGATACGTATTGCTACCGCTGAGATATAGGTTTTTATAGGACACATGCAACTTGAAAGCAGTTCGTAAGCAAGCGTGTTGTCTGCCAATAACTCATGACACCGTCGTTGAAAATAATCACGACATCATGTAACAGTAACACACTCAACCAATTCCACTAAAATGTTATAGAACTAATTATACTTTGACCTAATTATTAACCAAACAAATTTTAATCTAATTTGTTCAATCCAATTTAGGAACTGGCTATGGACCTAAGGGGACTAAGATAACAGTTGCATGCAGTGCTCAAACTGACTTTGACCGAAACAGATTCTGACGTTCCAGCAAAAAACGACCCACACCCATCCCAACCTTTCATTCCAAACTCTATATAAATATACATACCTTGTTTCACTCTACGCTCCTCTCGTTTGGACACGATTTTATCAGACGCCAGTCTAGCAAAAGCCTCCGATTCACCGTCGGAGCTCGAATCAGACGCCGAGCCCACTGCAGCCATTCCCGGCGGCAAGGTTGGTCCTTTGACGACTTTTTCCGGCAGCTTTGGTCCAGCCTTAGCAGGCTCCGGTTCACTGTCGCTACTGCTGACCTTGCCAACTTTTGCTTCGGCCCATTCTTCTTCGCTGTCGGATGATTCTGTAACAAAAAATCTATCTTTGAAAAAATGTAAAACAGTATCAATTTTTGGCCGAGCACACAACTGTGGAGCGACACGCCACCCCAAAAAATGAGGGGATATATATACGCCATGAACAGTGTTCTACAAAAATTACTAAACAGTGTCGCGACGTGTGTCGCGGCATATAGTGTTTTTAAGGTTGACGCATACAAAACCATATAAATGTACAGGTTTGCATTTGAAGTATATACAACAAGCCCAAATCTTTCGGAGTTACAGTGGTGTGGGAAAAAACCCTACGCGTTTTGCGGGGAAACAAAACCCTAGTACTTTCTAGCCGAACCTTACGACATAGGACCTTTTCGAGTATGTAGGTGGAAAGCGCATCCCAAACTGACGTACCACACCAATTTTTGTACAGTGCTGAAGCCTGTAGCATTATGAAATTTCAAAATTTTGCATGTTGCAAAATTCCAAAGTGACAAAATTTTCCAAATTTTTGACTTGTCATAATTTTTCACAAAAACACTTTTGGCCAACGCCGTTTCATTTTTCAAGAGAGTTACCTTTCCTCTATACTTCTGAAGCCCAAAAACAGTGAAAAACGTTGTGGTTTACCTGTGACAGTTCAACGTTTGTGCGGGAAAAAAACCCTATTGCGGGGGAAAAAACCCTATTTTGTTTGGCGACAATTTTTTGCTAAACTCACCCATTGTTGCTACAAAAGTGGATTAACCTGGGCAAACAACATGCGTAGACTTCATTAAAACCGGTTATTTGGCCGAAAAAGGTCGTTTTTTGTCGTTTTGGCCCATACCCTGACAGCCCTTACGAAACCTGTTTTGGTGATGTTTCACCAAAATTTGCCATTTTTTGGAATTTTTAGGCGTTAGCTGCTGCTTACCACTTAAATCCAAGAATGGTAGACGCGGGCGGTGTTTGTCTACCGTTTCTAACGTAATAAGCGCAAAAATCTGTTTTTAATGCTTTTAAATAGTAAAAAAATGCATATTTGGGCAGAAGTCATTTCTGCCAAAAAGGGTCGATTTTTGAAGAATTATTGTGAGTCACATAAGTGTCGGAGAAACGGTTTTTTTAGTCCATATTGCAGCCTAAGAGTTGTAGAACACGATGAAATTGAGTTCATACTCACTGCTAATAGAACAACCGAAAAAAGTGATAGGGTTTTTTCCCCACATTAGGGTTTTTTTCCCCGCATAGGGTTTTTTTCCCGAAGGTTTCGAGGCTTATTACTCAGAAACGTGAGCAGTTAGAATCTATTTTATTAGTGCAACAGTTGGGCGAAAGATGGCCGTTATAACAGCCGCGAGTATAAATAGGTATGACTTATGTGGAGCACAGGACGACCCAAAAAGTTGAAAATAGGGGTTTTTTCCCCGCACCACTATATATTATTACTATCTACTGGCCTGTCAAAATTCAATTCTATGTAAGATTTGTAAGTTGCTTTTTGAAGTATATACATTTTAGTAGTATATAATAGTAGTAATAAAAGTAGTCGAAGATCGAAGTCACAAATGGGAGGATAACCCGAGAAGCTGAGCATCTTTACCCTTTTCAATGTTATGATATCAACTTATAAAAACCAAACAACCGTGAGCTGTTACATACTATTTGCGGCAGATGTCGTCTTCGGTTTGAATTCTTGCCCTTTCGAAACACTGAAGAATAGAAAACTTATATATATACCTGAATCAGTCAAATCAATTTTCGTCTTTATTGATGACTGTTTGTTTCCGTCTCCTAGGTTCCTTCTCGAGATTGTTGAAAAGAATGGCATATTGCAGAATTGACGTTTTCTAGAACGAACATAATCTTTATATAGCCTTTATTATATGCAATTATATATTAATATTATAATTAATTATTATATATTATTAATAATTATATATTATATGCGAAAAATAGTCGAAAAGTAGTCGAAAATAAGGCGGAAAATAGTCGAAAAGTAGTCGAACAATAGGCAAAAGTAGTCGAAAATCAGTCGAAAAAAAGACGAAAAGTAGTCGAAAAACAGTCAAAAAGTAGTCGAAAAATAGGCGAAAAGTAGTCGAAAAACATTCAAAAAACAGTTGAAAAGCAGTTTGAAAACAGTCGGAAAGAAGTCTTAAAAAAGGCTAAAAGTAGTCGAATAACAGTCTAAAACTAATATAGAAATGTCAGAAAAATAGGCGGAAAACAGTCTGAAAGTAGTCTAAAAACAGTCACACAAAGTCCTTGGATTTAAAATAGATGAAAACTTTCCTAGTACACTTGTGCGCATGATCCTACGCCTGCTTTTTTAATTGAGGACAAATTTGAATATGGTCAACATTTTAACGAATTTTGATGAATTTGAAGGCTTTTTTGGGTAAAACGGGGCGTTACTAAAGTGGTTGCTCAGCCCAAAAATAAGTCAATATATATTGTTCTCAAGTGAGTTCTTAAGGTAAAAGAAAGTTCTGTGAAAGAAAGAAAAAAAATAGCAAATTTTAGTAACTAAATTTCTAGTTTAAAAAATAACGAAAGCACTCTCATAGAGTCTATTATTTGTATAATATGACTGTATGATATATACAGTATATACTGTGCAAAAAAAGTTCCCTGTTCGTCGGCGTACGACGAGCTTCGTTGTTCGCGAAAAGTGACGAACGGTGGCCGGAAAGTGACGAACAAAAAACTTTCAAATTTTCACTTTTTTACATTGAAAATGTGTTTTGGAGCACTTTTGGAAAAATTGACGATCGAACGAAAAACGTCGATCTAATCCGCCCCAACCACATTGAGTCCCCACTCACGCTGGTCCAGGAACAACAACAACAACAACGCCGACGAACAGGGAACTTTTTTGCACTGTACTGTACATAGCAACCAAAAAATAACAAGTACAAGACAAGTCTAAATGAACATATAAAAATACTTCCTGTTAAAAATGTATAAATAAACAATGTAACACATTTGGTTCATTAGTCAAACGCGTTAAAAAACTTTTAAGAGCGTTAAAATAAGCCTACTACTTGCTGTCTGCTTGCAAATTATACAAAAAAAACAGTCGAAAAATAGACGTTATGTAGACGCCTATTTTTCGACTATTTTCGTTACGATGAAAAATAGTCGAAAAACAGACGTTAGTTAGACGCCTATTTTTCGACTATTTTCTGCCTATTTTCGTTACGATTAAAAATAGACGTTATTTAGACGCCTATTTTTTGACTATTTTTCGCCTACTTTCGTTACGATTGAAAATAGTCAAAAAATAGATGTTATTTAGACGCCTATTTTTCAACTGTTTTCCGTCTATTTTTATTACGATTGAGAATAGGCAAAAAATGGGCGTTATTTAGACACCTATTGTTCGACTATTTTCCGCCCTTTTTCGTTACGATTGAAAAAAGGCGAAAATAGGCGTCTAAATAACGACTGAATTTCGACTATTTTTCACTGGAATAAAATAGGCGAAAAATAGACCTTATTCAGGCGCCTAAATTTTGACTGAATTTCGTCTATTTCGCCAATTTTAAAAATAGTCGAAAATTAGACGGCTTATTTTCGTCTAATTTTCGCCTTTTTAAAAATAGTCAAAAATTAGACGCCTTATTTTCGTCTAATTATCGCCTTTTTTAAAAGTAGTCGAAAATAGGCGCCTTATTTTCGACTAAAAAGTAGTCGAAATTCAGTATTCTGGTTTTCCTGTGGTGCGTTAAGTTCCATATAATCGAAGCTTGTGTCATAACTCACGTAATTCAGAGAAAAATCGGATTTTTTGCACACGTATTAAGGATAATAAAAGCTATAAATGTGCCAAATTATTTTTGACTAGTCAAAGTGTTACTGGAGATACGTTCCAAAAACCAATAATTTCACATTTTTGACGTGTTGTGAAATAATTATAGATCTTCGTTTTACCACAACCATTAAACTTTATATTTATTTTTCACATGAGAAATTATCTGTGGATATTTGTAGTATGACAAAAACGTAACGAAGTCACACACAAAAGTGGAAAGATTTTTTCCGAGTTGTTCGGCTTGAAGAAAAAAATCATTCGAAAAATTGGTTAGATGAGCCAGTACCTACACAGCAGACATACAAATTGGCAAAATCGAATGAGTAACACTTACAAATGTATAATGGTTTCAAAACTTTTTATTTAATTCCGCAGTTTAGTAAACAGGTGACAAAGCTCATGAATTTAACGATGTTTGACTAAAGTCTGACCAAAAAATGTATGTATCGAAACGTTTTGCTTTGTTGTGAGTTTGTTTTAAGAGATAACCCCCATAATGTATATATCAATCGATAGCATTTTTAATGGAGAATTTCATGGCAATCGAAAAATTTTAAAATTTAAGTTTTAAAATTTAAAATTTTATAAAAATCGATTTTTTACGCATGCTTGATTAAACATAGCCATATTGCATATCATTCGATAGCCCTTTTAATTCTGCATCAATTGATATATAAAACATGTTTGTAGCTGCTGGGAGACCAAAGTTATGAAACTTTTAGTTTTTCAAATTTTCCATTGAAAAGTCGAATTTTTGGATACGTTTTTGTCATTTTCTCATCCGATACTGAGCTGATTCAAATAATTTTTTAGCAGGGGACGCGCCCAGGCACTATACATCTAAAAACAGAAAAAAAATTGGAAAATTCGAAAAAAAATTTTTTGGTCAAATTTACGTTATTAAAAATTTTAAAAATTTGAAAGTTTTTTAAAGTGGCTTATTATGGTACTCATTTGAAAGCTCTTTGAATTTGTAACTCAATAGGCATAATTATGAGCATATTCCTCACGTCCCGTTCAGATTCCGGACATTTTTTTATTTTTCACTCAATTCTTCATATACAGTGCTTTGTTTCAAACTTTATGCTAAGTTACCATGAGTTTGCTCTAGCAGTCATGCAATCAACCCATTATTTACATGCATTGGTAATGTATTTCCAACTATCAGTAGCAAGCTGCGATATTTACTGATTAAATTTTGCACCAAACTGATTGTAACACAAAAAACTGTTTTTGATTCTGCGTAATTGAGCTGAACAACTTTGTGCGTTGTTCCATCATATGTGTTCTGTGCTCAGAGCGAAACCTATTTTGCTTTCGTTAAAATAATTGTATCAGATTTTGCACTAGCTATGTACGTAAAACAGCATTTTGTTGTTCTTGACAGTGCGAAGTTGGCAGTAGTTTTGCGAAAATTCTTTGGATATTGTTACAACACTGTGTGCGTGATTGCGTGTTTAGGTGTTTTTGGAAAATCACAGCTCAGCGTTTACAAGCTCAAATTACATGTGTTCTTTTGCATTAAATAGAATTATATTTTTCCTAAAATCATGCCATGCATTAAAATTTAACCGTTTCCAGTACAGGCGGCCTAAAAAGGTTTTTTTCTAAAATATTATTTTGCAGCAATTTTGCGCCAAAGCTCTGAATTGTGTGGTTACCTGTTGGATCAGAAAGTTGTTAAGGTTTTTGGCACGTCTTAAATCCCCAGGAATCTCCCTCACTTTTAAAATATCTAGTCAATTTATTGAGAAACCGTTTGAAAAAAAATGGAACTGAAATTTATTATAATAGCTTAATAACAAAAGCACCAAAAATTTCACGTATTTGCCAGTGATTAGAAGTGGGGGACCTGCCTG
Source organism: Trissonchulus sp. WLG1_4 (assembly GCA_030248245.1). Taxonomy (NCBI): domain Eukaryota; kingdom Metazoa; phylum Nematoda; class Enoplea; order Enoplida; family Ironidae; genus Trissonchulus; species Trissonchulus sp. WLG1_4. Next base: position 102,337 of record JASANF010016450.1, on the reverse strand, counting down.
GAGATTTGGACCTTTCCTTTACTTTGCCAAAAGTTTGTGCTCAAGTATGATTTGTAACTTGAATTCTATGGGTGCCAAGTTTCCTTAGAAATCATAAAAACCTAGAAAACGCAACTACCGCCTTAAGTGTGTTTTGGACAAATACTCAATTTGATTTTTAATTTAATATAATATTTAATATTTATTACAAGTTTAGCGCGTCAGGTATGTTAGGGATGCATTACGTGAAGGAAATACGCGGATCCCCAAATAGACAAAAACTTTGAAAAAGTTTCTGATGAAGTAATGTTTGGAGAAGATGGGGGAAAGACTTCCTCCAAAATTCGGTCATTTTGGAGCAAAGCGGGTCCCTCTGTTACAGTAAACGATTTAAACATATTCGTAGTGTTATGATCGAAATGCTTACTAAGGAAATGACAACTTTTGTTGTGCTCAAGAAGACCTGAGTTAGAAATTTGAAAAAATCGACAACCGGCTGGGGTCGAACCAGCGACCAGAGGGGTGATACGCCTCAGTGCTAACCACTACACCACGGGGGCTACGACAAAGTTACGTTAAAATTGGTTTACGTTAGTTTGTTTTTATTATTTTTCATAAAAAGTATTTAGCTTAGGTACTATATTAATAATGATCAGGGTAACATAAGCTTTCGTTTGGTATAATTAAATCTGGATTATTATATTTATAATTTTGCTTAGGATAGTTTATATCCTATTAATTAAATAGTAATATTAATATTAATATTAAATATTAATTTAATTTAATATTAAAGTTTAATATTTAATATAGGATTAATTGTTAATTTTACTTTCACTATAACCATATTTTGTCTGTTCAGAGATTATGCTTAAAATGCGAAAATTTCTGTTACGTTTCTTACTTTTATTGCTGCTGTCATCATGTCCCGTTATCGTGGGCAATGCATGCAGGTTTATTATTAGCGAAATTAACACGGACAATCCGGGCACAATTGATATGTTTGAGTTTATTGAATTGCGATACGTTTGCGACAAACAACCACGGGTATATCCTGATTTGAAAGGATACAAAGTAGTTATCCTGCAAGAAGGACAGCAGTCAGCTGATACAGCCCGCGTTTCTCTGTTTACTGATTTATCCTTTGCAAAAGTGAAATCAAATGGATACTTTGTTATTGGTATGTTTCAGCAGTGATTTCTAATGCTAAAATTTGCTCACATGGTTCACTTGCAAAATATTCTTGCTCAAATAGGCAAAACTGTTGATTTTCAAAAACTAGATTGTTTAGTTTAATGTTTGCTTGTATGATTTAATTATTTTATTGTTTTAATCATTAAAACTCATTTTCAGTTTCTATTTCGACATCAATTAATAATTTATATTGAAACTGAAACTAATTTGCCTAAACTTGATAACATTGTTGAGACTAAAAATATTTAGATCAAAACTTCAACTTTAGATCAAAAGACATCATCGAAATTACTTGTTCTCTTATTTAGGTAACAAGGTTGACTTCACTGATTTGAACCTTTGGGATCACAGAGTACATTACAGCAGGAAATATAGGCGAAGATCTGGAAGGCTTGAAGAAATGCGCCATGATATCCTACCAAATGGAAACCAAGAAGTCAACGCAGTTTTATTGCTGTTCAGTGAATCCTTCACATTGAGTCACGTGTTCAACAGAAATAATCCGTATGTAATTGTGGACGAAAACATTAAATTACAGTTGCAAAAATTTACAGTGGATATGGTTGTTTACGGAAGACGTGGCAGTGTGAAATGCTATAAAAGTCGATGTCCTATTTTCACTAACATCCATACAAATTTCCTAAATCGGAACTACGCCTTGACTGACATGGAAGTGGATTGGACAGATCATTCATTGAGCAAATGCTGTGATGATTGCGAAAATTTTGGCTTTCAGCCAGAACACTTTAAATTGGGAAAACCTACGCCTGGAACGGAAAATGATTGTTCACAGTTTAGATTTATTTTGTATAACGCTTTAAGCACAATTAATAATGCTGGTAGTAGTACTTCAAGTTGTTTTACAAAACGGCCATGGTACTCTATCACAGATGCAGAAGTAAGGTCAGCTCGGAGTCGATTGCAACAGGCAACTTCCAGTCTCATTAGGCTGCCGTTGCACTGCAGTCAAAAGCTGGCTACAGAGCCACAAGCGAAACATCGGCAAATAGAGGATACTACGTCATTAACTCCGACTATAGTGACCCCAGGGTTTACGAGTTCAAGTTGGTCTGGTAACAAAAAGACGGGGCCAAATAAACCGTTACCTGTGTCAGAAAAACAAACAATATTGTCTGTTTACAAGTATTTTCTCAGACAACAGTCTTCACGGCGTAACAGTGCTTATAGAAAAACTGCAGAGGCAACAGGAAGGCACATTAACACTATTAGAAACTTGGTTCAGGCTGAACATATAACGCATGATGAACGTATTGAACGTCTGCATAGACGTGGTCGACCCATCAAAGAGGTTGATTCGCTATGGACATCGCTAATTCGTAGAACTGTGTACAGTACATATGCTAATCATGAGCTGCCGACAGTTCGATCTCTGCTTCAAAAACTTAAAGAGAACTCTCCAGATTTTCCTGACATAGGGCGCGAAACATTGCGAAAAATACTTCGAAAAATGAGTTTCTTTTGGCAAAAACGAAACACAAAAAATATTTTGTATGAACAGCCTCGGGTAATAGCGATGCGCCATGAATATTTAAGAAAAATACGTCGCTACAGAGAACAAGAATTTAACATAGTATATCAAGATGAAACATGGCTAAATGCACATCACACACCTTCTAAATGTTGGGTGGAGATAACGTCAAACAGTGATGTTTTACTGCCTTGCGACATAAAAGGTGGTTTACGAGTTCCTACTGGAGCAGGTCAGAGAATTATAATCAATCACGTTGGAGGTTCGGACGGATTTATTGATGGAGTGGAGGACGTTTTCATTGGAAAAACGCATAGTGGAGATTACCACACCGAAATGAACATTATGCATTTCATGAATTGGTTCAATTAAACCTTACTACCAAAAGTGAAAAACAGGACTGTAATAGTAATTGACAATGCCAAGTATCATAACGCAATTACTGACGATTCGAAAGTTCCAACTATGGCTTGGAGAAAAGCCGACATTATAAACTGGTTTCAGAAACGAAATATTCCTTTTCGTGAGTCTGCAATTAAGGCAGAACTTGTTGATATAGCGAAAAGAAATGCACCTCAAAGACAATATTTAACTGACATCGCGGCTCAGGAAGAAGATCGTGAAATTGAAATTTTACGATTACCAATTGGCCATTGTGAACTGAACCCAATTGAATTGATTTGGGCTACAGTGAAACAGAGAGTTGCTAAAAGAAACAAAACGTTTAAAATAAAAGATGTACTGGAGCTATCAAAATCAGTGCTAGCCGAAATTACTGCAGCAGAATGGGCAGCAGCCCTTGATCATGTATTAAATGTAGAAAAAAAACTATTGGGAAAGAGATGGTCTCATTGATTGGGAAGTAAACGAATTAATTATACCACTAGAGTCTAGCAGTGAAGAAAGCAGTGACGAATCCAATCAAGAAGAAGAAAGTGGTGAAAATTAGAATGATAAACGATAAGCTTCAAGCGATGAACATTAAAGCTATTGCTGTTATTATGATTATTTACACTTAACTTTACATTACGATAAACAATAACAATAATTATATATAATAAAGAATTATTTTCAATGCATATAATGGGTTGATTGCATGACTGCTAGAGCAAACTCATGGTAACTTAGCATAAAGTTTGAAACAAAGCACTGTATATGAAGAATTGAGTGAAAAATAAAAAAATGTCCGGAATCTGAACGGGACGTGAGGAATATGCTCATAATTATGCCTATTGAGTTACAAATTCAAAGAGCTTTCAAATGAGTACCATAATAAGCCACTTTAAAAAACTTTCAAATTTTTAAAATTTTTATTAACGTAAATTTGACCAAAAAATTTTTTTTCGAATTTTCCAATTTTTTTTATGTTTTTAGATGTATAGTGCCTGGGCGCGTCCCCTGCTAAAAAATTATTTGAATCAGCTCAGTATCAGATGAGAAAATGACAAAAACGTATCCAAAAATTCGACTTTTCCATGGAAAATTTGAAAAACTAAAAGTTTCATAACTTTGGTCTCCCAGCAGCTACAAACATGTTTTATATATCAATTGATGCAGAATTAAAAGGGCTATCGAATGATATGCAATATGGCTATGTTTAATCAAGCATGCGTAAAAAATCTATTTTTTTTAAATTTTTAATTTTAAAACTTAAATTTTAAAATTTTTCGATTTTCATGAAATTCTCCATTAAAAATGCTATCGATTGATATATACATTATGGGGGTTATCTCTTAAAACAAACTCACAGCAAAGCAAAACGTTTCGATACATACATTTTTTGGTCAGACTTTAGTTAAATAGTGCCTTACTCCTGTCTGTGCATGGCTCAAAGCGTGAAGTTAGCAGACACTTTACACGAATTTGTACTAGTAGTAAACATTAGTACAAAATGTGAGAGTAATAGTACAAAATAGTACAAATTCCGAGCTATCAGAAAAAGCACATTTCAGATTTGTACTGATAAAGTGTCTGCCAACTTCACGGACGTTTTAGGGTCGATTCATACTTACAGCAGTATGTCCGTTCTGCCTGCAGAATGACGTCACTAGCAGCCTAGTGCAGTGGGTCAGCCAGCGCGTGTGACGTCATAATTTCGTCATTTTGCCGGATGAACGGACATAGGGATGTAAGTATGAATCGAGCCTTATACGTGCGTGAAACGGACGTTTTATCAGTACCAGACCAGTTTGTGCACTATTCGTCAAGCCTAGACTATAACTGGTACACTGTGAATAATTAGGGTTTTTATATTTGTACTAAATTTAGTTTGGTAACGTAACTTTGATCACATGAGCATTTTGTCAGCAACTATACTCAGATTTTGGTAGATGTTGCCTGTAAAGCCCGGTGCCCGGTTCAAAGTTGTCCGTAAGGATGGTCTCCGAGTCCGTGTCCGTGTCCGTAAGAGTAGTTTGATTCACAGTTGTCCGGATGTCCGTAAGAACTTGTCCGTGTGAAATTCGTCGTACTTTCAGCTACACAGCTTGCTTGTTCTGTGTGCAGAACGTTTTTACTGATTTTTCCAAACTTGTGTTCACATATTCGTCTGCTGCACAGAAGAGGTGTTGGTGTTATTTTATATGCACACGCACTGTCCGTAGAGTGTCCGTAGCAGTATGAATTAATGCTGTTGACGGTCACGGACACGGACAAATGTTACAGACAACCTTCCAGACACGGACACGGACTCGGACACGGACAACTGCGGATACTTCCGCACTACCATGAACTAGGCGTAAGCGTGCACGGCGCATGAGATTTTACCACCCCCACATCTAGGTGCTATTTGCGCTATTATAGTGTCCAGCCCAAAAACGACCCCTCACTCCCCGCTCGCTCCTAGTGGTTACGCAAACTGAAACCCTAGAAGAATAAGAAAATTCAGTAGGCGCCAACCCCCCCTCCCCCCCCCCGGTTGTAGGGTTTGTAAGGCTTTCCATCTCTCGCTCCTATTAGTCAAAATTGTAGGCAATTACCCAACATAACTTTCCATTCTTCACTTCTATTGGATACATAAAATGAAACCCCAGAAGGCTAAAAAGATTCAGTAGGCGAACCCCCCGGCGTTGGGTTTGTAGTACCGTTATTTTAATAATTAATATTTACATAATATGAACTATACTAAAAATAATGATAATGACAGGATCTTCATGATACTTCTCAAAAATGTAGTACATCCTGTTGTAAGCGTTGCAAGATGCATAATTTTTCGATAAAACGCGTCTGGTGGTGGTTATAGCGGTTTTTGTCCGGGCGCCAAGGTTCAAAACAACGTCAACTTGCAGTAAAGGGGTCATGTGACCCGTCACTCGAAAGCGATTTGTCTCACCAATGGAATGGTGAAACTCCCAAGCGGCTGCGACCCCCATAACAAAAGTTATGGGGATTTTAAAAATTTCACACCATAGAACACTGTTATAAAAATTAAATCGTAATTACTACATTACGAAAAGTGTTCTTTTTTTCATATCCTTAAAGGCGCCATAACTGGCCTTCAAGAACTCGGACAGACACAGGATTAGCATCATTGGATTGCTGGCGTGAAGGGCTTTCGAAAGAAGGGTCACATGACTACATGGCACTTCAGATTATCCCGAAATAAATATATCGGGGTACGGTCACGTGACAAGGTCATGTGACCCCTCATTTGAAAGCGCTCCTTAAATCACGACGATTGACGTTAGTTTCATGCTTGTGCGTCATCCCTATTATCCGTTGCGAGCCTTTCAAAATCCAACCTTTATGACTAATCAAAATCAGCCCATGTTGGATCAAATCTCTTTACATTTCAATTTGAACCACTTTTTACATTTCAATTTGAACCATTTTTTGAATTCAACAAATTTTAACATAATCAGATGCGCTGGACTTTTAGTTGTCAAACTAGTCTAAACTAGACGCACTAGACTTGTATTAATATTAAAAATCGTTATTAAAAATACTTTTAATATTAATTATTTTATTAATATTAATATTAAAAATAATTGAGAAGCGCTATTTATATTAATATTACAATTAAAAAAAATAGGAAACTCTATTTATATTAATATTACAATTAAAATTTTTGGACACTATTAATATTAAAAATGGCGTTGATTTTTAATAGTATTTTTAATAGTCCTTTAAAAGTCAGTCAGTAGGCTGTCGTGTTATCAGTGACAGGCTATGTTAATTATAAGAACCACTGGAAATTGTGAGTTTGCTAAGTTTTACTGAACTCTACCTTGAAAACTGCATTTGTATTTATATTGAAATTAATATTAATATTAAAAACATTTATAGCTTCTATTTATATTAATTTTAAGAATAAAATCAGAGAAGCTATTTATGTTAATATTAATATTAGAAAAAATTCGACTGGCTATTTATTTTAATATTAAAATTAAAATAAAATCACAGTTCTATTAATATTAATATTTGTATTAAAATTTTTTGGGGGCTCCTATTTATATTAATATTAATATTAATATTCCAGAGCACTATTAAAATAACAGTAGTTTGTAGGGTTCTTTATCCCTCGTTCCTATTAGTCAAAATTGTAGGCAATTACCCAACATGACTTTTCATTCTTCGTCCTATTGGTTACGCAAAATGAAACCCTAGAAGGGTAAAATGATTCAGTAGTAAAGAATACTTTTAAAATTCTTTTTGTTCATTGAGGGATTGTATACATGCTAAAAAGTACAAAACTTTTCAATAAGATAGCCAATAGCACAAAATGGCGCCTAAATAGTGCAAATACCACCCTCAGGTGCTATAAGCGCTAGCCAAAATCAGCATTACTAGTTGATGGGAAATTAACACAAACACCAATAGGCTAGTGTAGCTCAGTTGGTAGAGCGTTAAGCTACGAAACTAGCAATGGGTGGTTCAAATCCCCCTTGGCCATTTTTTTGTAGAAGTTTCACCCATATTCAAAAAAATAGCACATACCTGTAGCACCTTTGAAAGCGCATATAGCGCAAATAGCACATATAGCACCTTTGACAGCGCATATAGCGATAAGCGTTTAAATTTTTCACATTGTATCATTATTGCTGCGAGTACTTTACAGTTCAAATTGCGACTTCACTGCTAACAGTATGCTGCATCAATTTTGCTGAAACTTGGCGAAAATATTTGTCTTCACACATGTATTTAGAATATAGTAAAAACAATTTCTTATTTTTCACTCAAAAAGTTTTACAGTCGCGCAAAATCGACTGCTTTTGCGACACTACCCCCTTAAGTTTATCCCTTTTATTCATAGTGTTGATTCTAAGCAACAATTAGCACTATATCCTACTAGTGAAACCTGTCGGCCTGATGTTTCACAAAACGTGGAGTGGTCTGGCGTGACATTAGTGCCCCAAAGTTGTCACTGGGAAGTACCGTTATTTTAATAATTAATATTAATATTAAAAGTCAGTATTTAAAATACTTTTAATATTAATAATTTTATTAATATTAAATTAACAATAATTTGAGAATTTTATTTATATTAATATTAAATTAAAAATATTTCAGGAATTGTATTTATATTAATATTAAATTAAAAATAAATGAAGAACTTTATTTATATTAATATTAAATTAAAAATATTTTAGCAATTGTATTTATATTAATATTAAATTAAAAATAAATTGGCCGTATTAATATTAAAAAGCACTTTATTTTTAATATTCTTTTTAATAACGGCTGGGCATATACCAGACAAGTATATGCCTGTGTAGAAACTGACACGCTACATTTATATTAATATTAAAAATGCATTTTTATACAATTTTAATATTATTTTAAATACAGCGTAGCTCATGTGTTCGCTTTGCAGCACGAAATTTGTCCGTGAAATCACATTGGCATGGCCATTATTTTTGTTTTAAGGGACCCATTCCTTTACCGTATTAACCCGCCGTCCTCAGAAGTGCCAGTTGACACATCACGTAATAAACTTCCAATCGGGTATTACAGTACTTGACAACTGACATTATTCAAGTCAACTGAACTTCAAAATTTTTTTCAGGAACTGGAGGTCTTTGTGTTTAGCGCCCAAATTTTGGACCTACTGCCACATAGATAACAAAACCTGCGCTTTACTAAGCAATATGAAAATGTGACTTTTTATAGCAGAAGTAGTATTTTTGGTGGCCGCATTAAGATTTTTGACTGCGACGTCAGCCGTCAGCCCAGCCTTCTACAGTCAGATACAGTCAATGTTGTAGTTTATTACTAGCCTTCGCCCTTCAAGTAAGGCAGGCGCACGCCGCACGGCTGCTTTGTTAATACTCTAGGGTGAAGTAACTCCTGAGCGATGGCGCACAGTTTTCACAATTAATTTTCTGAATTATAGTAAAACGTTAAGAACACCGATTGCGTGACGGTGGTCACAGTTGACAGCTTGGACTAAAACTGCACCATAAAAGTTTGAGGCGGATAATTTTAACAAATATCTTATTCTCAACATGCATTTGACTTAAAACAGCCATCTTTTGTGAGCAACCATGGACAATTACAGTAAAAACTTTTATATCCTTTTCCCCGTAATTATAGGGTTTTTCTCCCGCAAACTTCGGCTTATCACTGGTCAATTGGACTTATTAAAAAAGTTTCGTCTTTTCAATTTTTCGACAATAGACAAGCAGCATTCTAGAATTGCGAGCTTAAAGTTAAACTTTTTTAAAGGGGTAAGTGGTGTCCCTGATTCTGGATGTGGAGTCTATTTTCGTCAGTAATCACCCCTGGATCCCCCAACTGAGTACTGGCCCCCACACTGCATCACCTGATGGTGTTTACTGTTAGCTAGGGTGCTTTCTGTGCCGTAAATATAGGGTTTTCTGCCGAGAATAGAGGGTCCTCTGTCTAAAAATAAGGTCAACTGTCTAAAATAAACGATCAAATTACAGGTCGCCAACCCGTCGTCGTCACTTGACTAGTTGACATTGAAACTGAAAATGGGTTTCAATGATTGAAACCAACAATGCATAATAAAAAGAGTATGACACAAATTTAGGGTATTTTTGGTCGCTCAGGGAGAAAGTGTCCCCAAAATTTTGACCCCGTTACATGTCTGGGTCGCAGGATAGGTATCATTCGGACCCAGGCGGCCAGGCATACATGCAACCAAAAGTACATAATAGGGAAGACTATGACACTCTTTTCTATTCTAGCTGTTCGGTCGGAACGATGCTTCGCCGAAGTAGCTTTTTTACGCCTTGATTCCAAGGGGGACCCCCCTAAAATCAGGGAAGTCTCTTAATTTCAGGTGGGGTACCCCCTTCGTATCAGCACACTATGTATCAGCATGGACTGTATGGACATAGACTGTGGTGAGCTGGTGGCGTGCTGAAACGAAGGGGTTTTAGCCCCCATCTTCTCATTATACATGCATGGGTCCCAGCCCCAGGACAGCAATTGGTCGAGTGTCATACTCTTATATATTATCAGGCGCGTAGCCAGAGGGGAGAATGAGGGGAATTCCCCATCCCCCCTATGTTTTCCGAAAATTTTTTCACCCCAAAAACAGCGACAAGGACATGCCTAGGGACAGTTTTTGAGGGCAAGGACGAATTAAAATGTCAGAAGGACAGAGAAACGCAGGAACCACAAAGGCAGCTCACCTGTAAAGCGAAACAGAAAATGTGGTGGAACAGTGATAGTGTTGAGCAAAGGGACGAAACATGAAGGCAGATTGAAACGTAAAGGTGAATCGAGTGCCTGGAGAACGTTATAGCGTCACTGAGGTATGACATGGGTGCACACTACTACATGTGCTTGCTATGTCTGTGTTTTTAGCACTAAATAAAACCTATAATTTTGGAAATATTAATATTAAAATTAATATTAATATTAAAAATAGAAAATTTTCGTATTTATATTAATATTAAATTAAAAATAAATTGAGAAGTTTATTTATATTAATATTAAATTAAAAATATTTCAGGAATGGCATTTATATTAATATTAAATTAAAAATAAATTGCAAACTTTATTTATATTAATATTAAATTAAAAATATTTTACTCATTGTATTTATATTAATATTAATATTAAAAATAAATTCCATTATTAAAATAACGGTACTGGGAAGCATGCCCAGTCTGTGGCAGCGGATCAAATCCCAGCCAAAGCTTGGACTTAGTGCAATTTGGAAAAATTCATTAAGGAAAGGGTTATAATGCCAACCCTCAACATTGTTGTTTGTGCGAGGCTGCCGGCCGCGAACATTCCACGTTGCTAGAGGAATGGAACCATTTTCAATCCACTGGTTATGAAAAGAAGTAAAATATTGATGAAGCTCTGGAAACTGATTTGTGGCTGCTTGGTAAAGTGGATCGAAAACGCCAGCAAACTAAATTGTTGGCAAAAAAGCCAATTATGCGTCTAACCCACTGTCTGAAGTTTTGGTTGTCTCAATATAGCATACGGTACCCGTGTACTGGGATCCGTTAAGTTAAGATCCATATAAGTTGGCTTGAGTCAGAATGAAATGAAAGAAGCAACCCAAATGTGGAATTCCAGAAAATTCCGCGCTGAGACAGGAAATTAAGTCTGATTCATAGTTTGATATGAATGAACTCGGTTGAAAATTTAAATTTCGAGCCACAGCAGCATTTCGAATCAATCCAAATAAGGCTGCATATACATACGCTTCGGCTTTTTACCGGCAAAAGGCAGCATGCAGGGGCAAGAAATTTTTGATGTAGGCTGACATGAATCGTGAAGAGTTGGGCAAAAATTTGAGGCACCGCCTCAAAAATGCCGTCAAGGCTGACGGCCACACCAGGGTCGCACAGTCGGGTAAGCGATTCGTGTGAACAAAACACAAGAATTTTTCCTTTTTGCGTAATTTCGTCTATGAACAGCCAGTCCTCCCCCGTCAAAGTTTCTTTCCACTCTTTCTCTAAGATCAATTCAGTGGCCGTAGCAAGTAAAGCTGGAATACTGCTACGCCTAATTCCGTATAGCGATGACAATTTGCTTCGACTGGGCAAAAGATTTGGCGCTACATCTGCATCCATGCCGGCTGCAACTTGGCGCCTGGTATTAAATTTTTGTACATGGTGTGAGCTCCTGCTTGCGTGATCCTTCATCAAATTAGTTGCACTCTGACCCGTAAATTAAAGACATATTTTATTTCTAGAAAAAAAATTTAGTTTTAAGCAGATGCAGCCCCCTCTCGTGTAATCGGCATCCCCTTCCCCTCCCGCTGATTGCACTTGTGCATTTCTGGTATTAAATTAGTTTCCCAATTTCATTTTTCCTGTTGGGCCACAGTCCAACAGGTCTTTAATTTTGATTCTGGAAACCTGACACTGTGCTAGCGTTAAAGTGTTCATGTGCGGGGTGTGTTTTACACGTCTTCTACCGTCGATTTGCATCCGTCACTACCAAATGCCTTGTATTTTCACTGTCTCGTCTTCTTACAGAACATTATTAGTGATAGTCGAAAATGCAAAAGTTAACAAAAGAATGAAGCACTAGGAATCGCAGCAGTCACCTCTTGGTTAGAAAACTAACACACTAACCACTCAACCACAGAGATTCCTGAAACTTTATGCTGTAACATCAAGTAGAACTTGAACTTCTATTCGAAAAACAATACAGTGTTGCTTCAAAAGTGACACAGAGACAGAACAAGTTAAAATAAAAATTCGTCAGAAAAAATTTTTTTTAAAATTTTAATGTTCATCCCTATTTTTTAAAAATTTTAATGTTCATCTCTATTTTTTAAAAATTTCAATGTTCATCCCTATGCTGCAGAGCATAGGGATTAACATTAAACTTCACAATTGAAAACATTTTGACTGAGATTTTGCAGTTTTAGTGGTTGCAAAAATATACCCTTTTTATAAAGACTGAATCAGGTACCTAAGTGTACTTTAGCTGACCCAACAGGTTTACGATGGCCTCTGGCCAATGTGCTTGAAAGTATATGCTTTATACTTACTGAATCTTTTGCTGCAGACTGAGCTTGTTTCCTTCAAATTCTGTATTTATAATATTTAGACAGCAAGTAAAGTTCGAGTAATGAATATACAGTAATAAATGTGAAAAATTGGGGAACTAATGTACCTTCAAATCATCATAGTTAGCATCATGATTATGATTTTTTGTTTGATTCAGATCTTTTATTCCGGCTGCCATTATTGCACGAGCGAAACACGTTTTGATCACACACCGCCAGTATCTGCGTTGCGCTGTTTTTTCCTGCTGCGCCACAGCGCAGCAGGCTTCTTTAGAATGACCTGTTCGGAATAACAACGTGTAATTTAGAGTGAGTTGTGTGTGCGTTTGTGTGCGCTTTGATCAGTGCGATTCTGCGGGTTTAGGTGAACGTAAGTGTGTTCTAGAATTGCGTCTGTTCACCAGCTCTTCTCATTGTGTGTTTATGGTGACAACGTACGTACGTAAGTCCACACACAAGGGCTCATTTGCATATCTCACGTGAACGAGAGTCTATCTAGACAAAATTAAACTGTATGCAATTGTTATTAAAGTGATACAGGAACACACGCACACACTCACGCACAATGCAGCCACTTTGAGTACACATTATTGACTTCGTGATTGTTTAATAAACATAATACATTTTGCTCAAATCTCAAGAGTCTGAAATTATACAAGCCTCACTTCGAATTTTTAATGCTCACATATTGTTTTTTCTCTCGTGGAACTGTGCGAAAAGTAAAATGCTTCTCACAGGCCAATTTTACAGTATGTGGCTTTACTATATAATGCGTCCGCGTCGGTGGCTATTCGGCCGATGCTGGGCTGGATAAATATGTTTTTCAAATCCACCTTCACTCTATATTCGACTATAACATATATATATAAGCATACGTGATTTATATGTACATATACTTCGTTCGTTACGTATTGCTAAGTTCAGTTTAGCCCTTTCGGTTGCGCGGCGTTGTCTTTTGCATGTGAGGTGGTACAGTGTGGAATGCTACTGGGCTTTTTTTGATTTCGGCCTATAAGCCCCGGGCATGCTTCCCCGCCCGTGTATTCGGGGGTAGGGTCTTCGGGCAGTGGAGCTTCTGGTTATGCTGGAGGCCTATCGTTTTGTATACGAATATGACCCATATCTGTGCATTCCTGGTATTATCCTTTCTTCCTCACAGATGTTGAATGTCCCCTGACGGTACCCCCCGGTTGGCTGTGTGTCATGATGCGCGTCGTCTTCACTGTGAATATTGGTTTGCTGTTTGTTTTTCTGATGTTTCGTTTTTTAGTGCTAATGGCAATTGCAACTTGCGAACATATCATATTATACCCTTGCCCCACCGATTGCCCCCCCAGGGCATTCCCAAAGGGGACTCGGGACCCTTTTGCCTTTGGGGTCATTTTTTTGAGTTTATTCTCAAAAACTTGTCTCTGGGGTAATTTGGTGTCCTGAACACGAATCTAGGATTTATTTATTGTCTATCGCTCTCTGGACACCATGACCCCCCCGGGTGCCCCTGGGGGTCAAAATGGGTCGATTCTTGAATTTGAAATTTAGATGTCATTGGGTAAGATTGGCCTCTCAAACACGAATCCGAGGTTCTGCTTGTCTGTGACTCTCGTAAATCTCCTACGACCCCCTCCTCGACCCCCACAACGGGTCCAGGGGTCAGTTTTCAAAATTCGGTTTTTGATGTTCTAGGTGTAATTTGACTCCCTAAACACCAAATTTGAAGAGCTGTTTGTATATGATTCTTGTTGACGCCCCTGCGACCCCACCCCTTCCCTCAGGGTACCCCTCCCCGACAGGGGTCCAAGGGTAAAACTTCAAAATTTGAATTTTGATGTCCATCGAGAGAATTTGAGCCCCTGATTACGAACCCGTGATTTGTTTTTGTGTAGAAACTCCATGGATTCCAACACTCCCCGAACGGGGTCCAAGGGGGTCGAATTTTACATAGGTATGCATATACATGTACACATGGGGGGGCTGTACACTTACGTACATACTACATCGGTCCGCTTCAGGCAGTGAAGCCGTCATAGCTATATGTAGTGATAGCTTTGCTCTGTGCTTCGTTTCCACTACAGCGGAAAAAGAGAAAGTACGGAAAAAGTACAGAAAGGATTAGTACGGAAAAATGCCCTTGTCGGGCGGCTCCTTGGGTAGAATAGGTTACTGTCTGTCTAAAGCGGAAAAATACTTAGGCTGAGATTGTAAAAGCATTGGTACAAGACTTTATTAACGACAATATGCAATTCGTGTGAGCTCGTTAAAGTAGGTGGACTAGGTATACCTGTTAAGAATAGGAATATGATCTTCGTAGGGCAGACACTGTTTTCCGCACCCTATTCGCGCGAACTTACAGCCCGTTCTGGGTTTGTTTCAACTGTATTTTCTTATTATTATTGTTGTAAATGCTTGATAAAAAGTTCTGTGAGATAACTGCAGTCTTATACAAATCCTTAACTTATCGTTTGATCAAAATTTATGTACTGTGTAAGCATCTTACTTCATTCGATCATATTTGAATTAAGCATATTGTGTTAGATGTGTGTAGCTAAAGCAGGAACAAATCCATAATCTGAGAGTCCATAATCTAAAAGCAAGAGCTTAACTCGTACAAGAAACTGCTACCTAAGTTGACCCATTTATGGCATGCATAATTCATTGGTGCGAGGTAGGGTTTTCAGCGTCCTTGTTAGCCGAGAACTTTAGCAATCCCTGACCGATTGTTTGCACAACCCCGAATCATTTCAGCCCTTCAGCCAACAGTCGACATTTCAGCTAAAATTATTATGAGTGCCCGTTTTTGCGTTATTTTGCGTTTATTATAACGTTTTTGCCATTTGCCAATGTTGACTTAGTGTAAAAAAGTGTAAAAGTAAAAGTTAGTGTAAAAAAGCCGCTATGTTACATGAGCACATGATATAATTTAGCTGAAGGTCGCGCGAATAGGGTGCGGAAAACAGTGTCTGCCCTACGAAGATCATATTCCTATTCTTAACAGGTATACCTAGTCCACCTACTTTAACGAGCTCACACGAATTGCATATTGTCGTTAATAAAGTCTTGTACCAATGCTTTTACAATCTCAGCCTAAGTATTTTTCCGCTTTAGACAGACAGTAACCTATTCTACCCAAGGAGCCGCCCGACAAGGGCATTTTTCCTTACTAGTGTGGGGGGGGGGGGGGTTTTTGTTGTTGGGGTTGGTGGTTATGTTGCTTTTATATTTTTTTCTTGGGCTCGCTATATATCTTTATATATATGTGGTTGTTCGGGCGGGTCTTTTTATTTTGTTGTTTCTTTTTGGAGGCGCGGGTTGGGGGTCTGGGGCGGGCCTTGGTCTTTGTGTGTTTACTAGGAGGCTGCGGTTCTTTTGGTTTGGCGCTTCGCGCTTTATCTCGTGTTGCTGCCTTGCTCGTGTTCTGTATGGTTTTGGCGGCGATGGTAGTGGCTCGCGGGGGTCTGGGGGCGGGCGATTGGGGATTTTTTTTTTGCTTCGGTCTTGGACGTTCGGATTTTTTTGCTGGCTGTGGCGGCTCTCGCTGTTTGGCTCGGGGCTGGCCTGCTGGCTACGGTGAGCTGATAGCCGGTTGCGTGTCTGGGCGGCGCCCCCGACCTTGTTCTTTCTTTTGCCTTTGGTCTTGAGCCTATCTGCTCGCCGGCCTAGGTCTGGCGGTGTCGAAAAACCTAGTAGCTACTCTAAAAGACTCAATATGTTACTGCAGCCTACAGAAGAAATTTGGAAAATTTTTAGATTTTAAGGTCAAATTTGGTCAATTGAGACGTATATATTGGAATTTTCTTACGATTCGGGCCACCAGCAGCTGCACATGGACTTTATACTGGGGTTTTTTAGTCACAATTCCAAAAAAATCACTGCGTCCCGTTTGCGTCCCGCTAAAAAAATTTGCGTCCAGCTGAATGTCATTGCGTCTGGACGCACTGTGGGACGCAAAAAAAAAACCATGAAAAAAACCCTAACAGTTTTTTCGATAGTTTTATTAGCAATGAGTGTAAACTCAATTTCGTCTTGTTCTACAACTCTTAGACTGCAGTATGGACTAAAAAACCGTTTCTGTGGTCTTGTGGTGACACCCATGTGACTCACAATCTTTCTTCAAAAATTGACTTTTTTCGGCGGAGATGACTTCTGCTCAAATATGCACTTTTCAGTATTTAAATGCGTTGAAAATAGATTTTAGGCTTATATATACGTATTACGGTAGAAACGGTGCATAAACACCGTCCACGTCTTCCGCTTCTGTTCAAGTGGTATAGTGGTGCGGGGAAAAACCCTATTTTCAACTTTTCGGGTCCTCCTGCGCTCCACATAAATCGGATCCATTAATGCTCGCGGCTGTTATAACGGCCATCTTTCGCCTAACTGTTGCACTAATAACATGGATTCTAACTACACACGTTTCTGAGTAATAAGCCTCGAAACGTCCGGGGAAAATAAACCCTATGCGGGAAAAAAACCCTAATGCGGGGAAAAAACCCCAAGGGCGGACGGTGGGGGGGATATAGGGGATAAATCCCCCCCCCCCTTTTGCCCGGAGCAAAAGAAAATTTTTTGGAGCCGCATACCAAAAATGGCCGCAAATTGATAAAATTTGGCCTCAAAATCGAAAAATTTCCCCAATTTTTTTCTGGGGGCTGCCGCCCCCAGACCCCTGCGACTCTGTGGCTTACTATTCCTTATTGTCTTTTGTCATCAAAGCCTATGCATTGATGCCTAACCAACTAGCTGAGTTCACTTCGCTTTGCGGTTTCATCTCGCTGGGGTTGGTACATGTTCAAGATTCACATTACATGCTGCATCCACTTGTGTAATACACTGTCTCCTACTCTGATGTGAGGTTCCCATCTTTTGTTTTAATTTACCTGTCGAAGTGTCGGAAAAATTTCTGATACGTCCCCACTCCCTGCCACAGTTGACTAAGTTCGGCCTGAAAACTAAAGAAATTTTCTAGAGGGCTGTCAGTTTCAGCCCCTGCAACTGTTCGGCTTTGTTTAACGTATTTATTAGCTTTCCATATAATTAATTTTCCCTTAATTGCTGTCATTATTCAAATCGTGTTGTACCGCAAATTGGTCACAGATTTTGTATTTCAAAGAGTGAACAACCAATATTATCATCACTCATCAGCTTCGCAATATGTGTGCCTGTATGTTTTTTCTGTTGCTGAGCTCATATTTTGTTCGCAAATTCGCAATAATTGGGGTAAAAAATTTTCAAATCATATAGCAAAATTGTGAAACAATTTTGACGCAGTAGGGGTGAATTCGTAAAGTCCAGTCGTTGGTTTCTGTGGCTTGCCCAAAAAAATTTCCGATACGTCTCCAGTTGACCAAATTCGGCCTAAAATTTACCAAAATCTCCAATTTTTTCTGGGGGCTGCCGCCCCCAGACCCCTGTAACTTTGTGGTTTAGTGATGGTGCATTTTTAAGGAGTTTTGTAAGTGGTAAACTTGCTCTCTTGCTCTCTCTTGTGCCATCGTTATCGCTGCTGCAGCAATCTGATGGGCTCCGGATCCATGCCAACACTGTTAACCAATGTCCTCCACTGATGTCTGTCTTGCTTGGGCCAAGGTTTGAACCACATCGTCCCATCGATAGCCCGCGTTCCTGTATGTAGCCCATTAAAATGTGCATTTCAACCCATTACGAAAAATCGAAGTCATTCCCCCCCCGGCCCCCGAAATTTTTTTCTATGTACACCACAGTCTCTGGAAAACATCATGACGTAGCAGTGCAGCACATGTAGTAACGTAGTTTAAGAATTAGGGATAGACCGCTGGCTCGGCTCGGCTCGGCTCGGCTGCCGAGCCGGCCGGCTCGGCTCGGCTCGGCAAATTGCCTTTGGCTCGGCAATTTTGCCGAGCCAGGCCGAGAGCTGAGACAGCCGAGAATTTTCAAGAACTAACTTTCGAAAGTTTAAAAACTCTTCCCAGAATCCAAACAGCTAGAGCTGTATATACTGTTTTTGTGTTTTTCCGTTAATAAACCACTCTCTCATACCGGTATATCCCGGGGGGCGGGCGGCCGCCCTACAAATTTTTTATTGGAATTACTGCATGTAAGAATATGTGTGTATTAAGCGCAATTTGTTTGCCAAATATACTGTTTTGTGTTAAATATCATTGCAAAAACGACATTTTTAATAAATTTGCTGTCCACATTGTAATATCCAAAAGCTTAGTAAATTTTTCAATTTTTTAACTCTGGCGCCCGTTGCACAAAATAACTGAAAAAGCGGTGGGAAGATAAGCAATATTCCATGGTTCTTCAGATGCATATAGTAAAAGTGAAAAAATTTATTGTATAAATATACATACATATAGTAAAATTGTTGGACAAAGCCGGCGTCGTGGCGAAAATGGACGTCAAAAAAACGGGCCCTACACAGGAACCTGAATTTTCTGTGAAATTTTTTCAGTTACACATTTTGCCGATGTTTTTTACAATTTCCAGCATTTTACAGACTTTCAGTGGAATTTCAGAATAATTCAGGCAAAGTTCAGATACTTTTAACCCAGAATTCAGAGACTTTGAATGTTATCTGAAAAAATTTTACTGGCTAATTCTACAGAAAATTCAGATTTACTGGTTTTCCTGTACGTTCAAGTTTCATCCTTTTGTCGACGTCATTGTGTAGCTATCGATATGAAAACTGATGAATTTTTCGCACAATTTGCAGTTTGCCACCAAAAGTAGCAAACATTTAGGGTACCCCACTCCCGTAATCAAGGGTCCCCAAAAGGGCCCCCTTTGGGTTTTATCGCCCGGCCGAAAAAAATTTCTGATAGGTCTCCAATTGACCAAATTTGGCCTAAAATTCAAAAAATTCTCATTTTCTTCTGGGGGCTGCCGCCCCCAGACCCCTGCAATTTTGTGGCTTACTATTCATTGATATTATCTTTTATCAAAGCCAATGCATGTCTGCAAGAGTACATTCTGCTGAACTTACTTGTGTAATATATATACTGTCTGATATGATGTTCCCATCTTTTGTTTTACTTTTCTTGTCGGAAAATATTTCGATACGTCTCCAGTTGACTAAATTCTGCCTAAAAATTTCAAAAATCTCCATTTTTTCCTGGGGGCCACCGCCCCCAGACCCTGTGGCCATCTGTGGCTTAATTCTCTTCGCGTTTCACCACTGGCGGCCCGAATCCCTCGGCCATACATGTAACGGGGTCAAAATTTTGAGGGGGCCTTCCGGCCAAATTTTGGGGACCCTACCCCCCCAGATCGACCAAAAATACACTAAATTTTGCAAAATTTTCTAAAAATTTCCCCCCACCTCATACATGTATGCCCTCGGCTGTTTCTGAATTTAGAAAGGAGCTTCCCCCATCCCCTCCAACTGCATGAGTATCAAATAAAAGCTCTAATCCTTCCTTGCTTCTTGACATAAGTCAAGATTTGTCACTTAAAAAAAGTTCTGCCCCAAAACATTGATTCCCGGAGCGCACGATTAAATTTTGATAAAACCCAAAATTCCCCAAAGCCGGCCGGCGCGGCTCGGCTGGCCGGCATGCCGGCGGCGGCGGCGGCGGCTGGCTGCCGGCGGCGGCTGGCTGGCTCGGCTGGCACCGAAATTCCCGGCTCGGTCTAACCCTAATATATATATATATATATATATATATATATATATATATATATGGTTACTGTCAGTTAAGTGTGTGTGTGTGTGTTGTGTGTTGGATTAAAAATATTAATATATATATATATATATATAATATATATATATATAAAAATATATATATATATATATATATAATTATAAAAAAAAAAATAAAAAAAAAAAAAAATATATAATATTATAAATATATATATATATAGATAATAAGAAAAAGATAATAGGATAGAACAGCGAAAAAAGGAAGGGTTAGGGAGGGGAAAAAAGGGAGGGTTAGACCGAGCCGGGAATTTCGGTGCCGAGCCGAGCCGAGCCGAGCCGGCCGGCTCGGCATGCCGGGCCGAGCCGAGCCGAGCCGGCCGGCTTTGGGTAATTTTGGGTTTTATCAAAATTTAATCGTGCGCTCCGGGAATCAATGTTTTGGGGCAGAACTTTTTTTAAGTGACAAATCTTGACTTATGTCAAGAAGCAAGGAAGGATTCGAGCTTTTATTTGATACTCATGCAGTTGTAGGGGATGGGGGAAGCTCCTTTCTAAATTCAGAAACAGCCGAGGGCATACATGTATGAGGTGGGGGGAAATTTTTAGAAAATTTTGCAAAATTTAGTGTATTTTTGGTCGATCTGGGGGGGTAGGGTCCCCAAAATTTGGCCGGAAGGCCCCCTCAAAATTTTGACCCCGTTACATGTATGGCCGAGGGATTCGGGCCGCCAGTGGTGAAACGCGAAGAGAATTAAGCCACAGATGGCCACAGGGTCTGGGGGCGGTGGCCCCCAGAAAAAAATGGAGATTTTTGAAATTTTTAGGCAGAATTTAGTCAACTGGAGACGTATCGAAATATTTTCCGACAAGAAAAGTAAAACAAAAGATGGGAACATCATATCAGACAGTATATATATTACACAAGTAAGTTCAGCAGAATGTACTCTTGCAGACATGCATTGGCTTTGATAAAAGATAATATCAATGAATAGTAAGCCACAAAATTGCAGGGGTCTGGGGGCGGCAGCCCCCAGAAGAAAATGAGAATTTTTTGAATTTTAGGCCAAATTTGGTCAATTGGAGACCTATCAGAAATTTTTTTCGGCCGGGCGATAAAACCCAAAGGGGGCCCTTTTGGGGACCCTTGATTACGGGAGTGGGGTACCCTAAATGTTTGCTACTTTTGGTGGCAAACTGCAAATTGTGCGAAAAATTCATCAGTTTTCATATCGATAGCTACACAATGACGTCGACAAAAGGATGAAACTTGAACGTACAGGAAAACCAGTAAATCTGAATTTTCTGTAGAATTAGCCAGTAAACTTTTTTCAGATAACATTCAAAGTCTCTGAAATCTGGGTTAAAAGTATCTGAACTTTGCCTGAATTATTCTGAAATTCCACTGAAAGTCTGTAAAATGCTGGAAATTGTAAAGAACAACTGAAAAATGTGTAACTGAAAAAATTTCACAGAAAATTCAGGTTCCTGTGTAGGGCCCGTTTTTTTGACGTCCATTTTCGCCACGACGCCGGCTTTGTCCAACAATTTTACTATATGTATGTATATTTATACAATAAATTTTTTCACTTTTACTATATGCATCTGAAGAACCATGGAATATTGCTTATCTTCCCACCGCTTTTTCAGCTATTTTGTGCAACGGGCGCCAGAGTTAAAAAATTGAAAAATTTACTAAGCTTTTGGATATTACAATGCGGACAGCAAATTTATTAAAAATGTCGTTTTTGCAATGATATAAATTTAACACAAAACAGTATATTTGGCAAACAAATTGCGCTTAATACACACATATTCTTACATGCAGTAATTCCAATAAAAAATTTGTAGGGCGGCCGCCCGCCCCCCGGGATATACCGGTATGAGAGAGTGGTTTATTCACGGAAAAACACAAAAACAGTATATACAGCTGTAGCTGTTTGGATTCTGGGAAGAGTTTTTAAACTTTCGAAAGTTAGTTCTTGAAAATTCTCGGCTGTCTCAGCTCTCGGCCTGGCTCGGCAAAATTGCCGAGCCAACGGCAATTTGCCGCGCCGAGCCGAGCCGGCCGGCTCGGCAGCCGAGCCGAGCCGAGCCGAGCCAGCGGTCTATCCCTAATATATATATATATATATATATATATATATATATATATATATATATATATATATATATATATATATATATATATATATATATATATATTTTTTTTTTTTTTTTTTTTTCAAATTTTTCAAATTCAGTCCACGAACACTTTTTACGTCAAAATATCGAATTTTAAAAAAAATTCCGTTTTTGCTACAATTGCACTAAATAGGCTCTTTTGAACATTTTTGCTTCAAGAATGACGGTTTTATTTTGTTTCTGAGAAGCAGTAGTCTGTAATAATGAATTGGAACTGCCCATTTTGTACTATTTTCAAAATTTTCCACTAATATAAATTTTTTGGATGTTACAGATGAACTAGACTCTTGCCCATTTATTATAATTTAACACTATAAAATGGTTTATTTTTGAAAGTGGCTTCATTTTACAGCTTTTTATTAGTTACTTATAAGCTGAAATATTGTAAAAATCAGTGATGTAATATTTTCAACTTGGCTATATGTTGGTCAATAAATGACACAAAACGCACGCCCCACTGGTGCTGAAATTTTGCACATAACTAGGACAGATATTAAGCTATTTTTTAATGTAGAGAAAACGCGTTGCTCTACCTCGTAACAATAAGTATCAGTCAAAAAGTATAAAATTAACAAAATGAAAACATAGATTTTTAACGTTTTTATCGACGTAAAAAAACTCTGGTGAGATTTAAAACCAAATCTGTAACAGCATTCAAAAGCGCTATAACGCAGCTATAATTGATGTTAGTAACATGCATTTATCTGCTATCAGTGCGGGGTGGGAACGCATACATCTAGTGGCACCAGTTACATTCAAAAAATTTCAAATTTCACTAATTTTAAGGGTCGTAACTGAGTAAGCAGGGCAGTTATGAAGAAATTGACCACACACATTTTGTGTGCACTTATATAGGTATAAAGTATCCAATTTAGAGCGAAATCCAAAAAACTTTCCAAAATCGTATCAAAGGGAGGTTGAAGTTAACAGAAAGTCAGTCATATATAAATTTTGATTTTTTTTGAGAGGGGGGTCAAAATGTAGTAGACAATTGAAATGCTTGTTTTCTGAATTTAACATTGTTAAAATAGGTAGGAAACGACTATATAGCACAGTAATAGCAATTATGCGACTGTGTACAATTTCAGAAAAAATTTTTGATTTTTGATGATGATTTTTGAAAAATTTTCACTAAGTGACCCTATGTGAATTTTGGGGACAACTTTGATGGCTTGCTGTAGGCCAACCCGTAGAGGTAGGAACGTCTTGGCGTGTGCGTTCGAAAGAGGAGGTGGTACTCTATCATATGCATGCTCAACATTGACGGAAGCATGCTCAAGACTTTTTTCATGATCGATGAATTGGGGTTTTTTTCCCGACGTGAGTTTTTCCTCGCATTGGGTTTTTTCTCATAACGTTGGGTCAAAATTTCTGCCATGATGTAATTGATACCAAAACATTTTATGCTTCAATTTAGTGCTTATGGTAAGGCTTGATTAGAAAAAAAACTTAATTTTTCTGAGAAAAATTTTCTTGAAAACGGGCATGTTTGATACTGTACTGGAGTGGTGCCACTCACTGGCACATTGTATATATTATAACAAAATTAGAAAGTTATAACTAAGTAGTTAAGTTGTTTGAAACGAATTTATTTTACCATTTTTTCGCCTGCCGGTCTATTTCAGTTGGTGCAAGCATTGGAGGGTCATCGCGCCCCAGTCTCGTGTCTGCGCTGGTCCCCGGAGAACTATCCCCGCGACTACAAGGGGCACTACGGTCAGCTGACTCTGGCGTCTGCCGACAATATTGGATGGATCATCGTGTGGGATGTGAAAACAGGCACACAGCGCGTCACCTTTACAGACCAGAACAAACCAGTCATAGGTCATTACATTTGTACCGTATTTGTGAGCTACCGTAAGTTATGGTCGTCCCAGCTTTCGTGTGTGAAATTGGCTAATAGGTGTTCTGTTGTTCGCTACTGCTGCTGTTGTTCGCTTGCTGCCTACTGCTGTTCGCTCAATCATTTGCAACATTTTTGGTCGTTTTTGGAACTCTTTATATATTCGTTCTTTTCTTTTCAAGTTTCTATTTCATTTTTCAAGTATCTTCTGTTTAAGATATGCACTGGGTTCCGCTTCAGGACGCCGGAAGAGATTTGCTGGCAGTGCTACACTTGCCCAACCATCTGATACTGTGGAACACGGAGACAGGCGCTAAAGTTTGGAAGAAAACATACACGGACACATTCACCTGTTTTTCGTTTGACCCTTTTGCCTGCCACAATATTGCATGTAAGAGAATTTTTTTAAAAATCAGTGTGACTGTGGTCAGATTTGCACACTGGAGTTACAGTATGTTGATAATCAGCTGACAGTAAAACGTTACAATGTGAAACCATGTTTATGTTAAGTTACGGTTAAATAATGATTGCATTGTAGGATGTGATGATTACCGCAGATTGCATGCTCGTGAACACGTTTAGCTATCCTGAACATACAAAATAATTGCATACATTTTTACAACACCACAACATGTATTTTTCTGGCAAGTCTTCGGCTTATAGTATTGAGTATCATATTTCAGTCCTGACACAGTGCGGCAGTGTGATGCTGATAGACGATTTTTCCGTGAGCCGAATGCCGCCTTCGACGGGAAAACAGCACTTCCGCATGTCCAACCTGATTTCCAGCGCGTCGGGCGCCGCCGGGGTGGTCTCCCCCGTGGCTGACGAGACTGCTAGAAAATCGCTGGCCGCCAAATATTTGCGAAAACCCCTGATGCAAGTGTTTGCCACGGCTACCGGCACTGTGGACAAATCGAAGTAAGCCGGACTTTAATTAGCAGCTGCAATCTTCTCTGCAGGGGCGGACCCAGGATGTAATTTCTAAGGGTAGGGGCAAGGGGTCCGTTTTCTTAACCTAAAAATGCTCTGGCCGGTTTGTGTGAAAAATTACGGGAGAGAGGGATTGACCCTTCTGTACAGTTTATTTGTAAGGGGGGGTTGGGCAACACCGCCCTCTCCCAGTGGCGGGTCCAGGTGGAAATTTGGTGGGGGGGCGAAAATTTTTTTTCATGAAGTTTCTTCACGAGGAAAAATTTTTTTAGCCGGATTGTAAAAAACCTCATTAGCCTAGCCAGAAAAAATATCGGGGATTTAAACCCAAAAGTTTGATGAGTGACAATTAATGTCAAGTCACTGCGCCATTAAGTCGCAGCGGTCTGGGGGACACAGCCCCCAGAAATAAAGTGGTGATTTTTCAGTTTATATATATCCCGAATTTGGTCAAATGGAGACGTATCAGACATTTTCTCACATTGGCAACTCAGAACCAAAGCGGGAAACGTAAAAGTCACATGAGACAGTAGATTAGACAACTAAATGCAGCATAATTTACTTATGTACATATGCAAATGCAGTATAATGTATTTATGTACGAAGCCACATGCATGGGCTTTAATGAAAGATAATAACAAGGAATCGTAAGCGACAGAGTTGCAGGGGTACCCCCAAAAAATATTGGTGAAATTTTTGATTTTTAAGGGTTTTTTTTTTTTTTTTTTTTTTTTTTTTTTTTTTTTTTTTTTTTTTTTTTTTTTTTTGTTTTGGGTTTTTTTTTTGGGTGGGCCCAAATTTGGTCAATTGCAGCCGTATCGGAAATTTTTTTCTGGCCGCCGCCGCCGCCTAGATCAGTCCCTGCCGTCCCCCTAGATATTTTTTTGTTTTTTTTCAAATTTACGATTGTAAAACAAGCCAGGCTTTATTCAGTAGTTGGTGAGTAAGCAGTGTACAGACATTGTGAGGCCACTACAAGAAACCGACTGATTAACCATGCACAGGCTACGTTTACATACTGCGGAAGTGCGGACACTACTGTGTAAATCAAAAGAATTTAAGAGACACCGCTAGTATTAACCGCGTAGCTATTGAATAGTTGATGCGTAGCTTAATAGCCACATGTATGTGGCTTACCATGTTTGGGGATAGAGAGGCTTTGCGAGAGAGTTATGGAGCGCGATTTGGCCAAAATATTCGCGGCCGAGCGAGACTGACTCCAAGCAAACCTGATTCACAATATCCCTGCATTAACGATACGGCGGCCGTGAATGTCGTAACACATATGATTGACTGTGTAAAGAATCCTGGAGCCCATTCCTTTACTTGACTGAACTATTTGTTCCAGTCCGCCTAAGCTGTTTTGAAAATGCTTGAAAATGCCATTTCTAAACCTCCGGACCGGACCTAGTGGTTTAGGATTGCATTCGCAATAAAATTAAGTAACTAACTTATTTAACTCTATTAGTCTGATATCCTTCTGAGCTTCAAACTAAAATTAATCCACTCTGTTTGATTAGGTAAAGAACTAGGCCCTATGTTGTTGTTTAGTATAAAATAGATCCAGATCCAGTTGTCGCAATATGGGGTCGTCAAGTTCGAGCCAAGTTTGAATTGATAGATGTGTATGATAAAAATTTCAGCGATTCCTAAATTGCTTTGTAATATGTGTAATGTTAAGGAAACTTTATTTTTTTTTTTTTTACGCCCAAAGGTGTTCGAGCACTTTTTTGCGCACAGATTCACCTCTTCCTTGTGTTGAAGTTATACCAGGCTACGAGTAGTAACTTCAATACAAAAGTATTCCTAAGCTACCGAATGGGGGGAGTTAATATTTGTTACTTACTACACGGTAGGTAGGGGTATTTAAAGATAAGTTTAGGGCGAGATTTGAGACCTGACTTCCGATCCCGCTTGCGGGGATACCACAAGCGGGGTACAGTTGTGAGTGTCCCAGTTTAATATTTTAATAAAATATTTTAATTTGTTGTAGGTAGTAGTTTGCTCCTTTAATCGTTGTAGTGCTAGTTGTTGGTAGTAGTTGCTGCTGCTTTAGTCGTTGTAGTGATGCTGCTGCTGCTGCTTCAGTCTTTGTAGTGGTAGTAGTTGGTAGTAGTTGCTGCTGCTTTAGCCATTGTAGTGGTAATAGGTGGTAGTATAGGTTCTGCTGCTTTAGTCGTTGTAGTCATAGTAGTTGATATGAATCTCTGCTGCTTTAGTCGTCGTAGTGGAAGTAGTTGTTAGTAGAGACAGTTATAGTATTTCTATGTAGTTGCTGCAGTGTTGGATGGTTTGGCGGTGATATTGACTTCGCAAATCCGAAGCAGTATGTAGTTGTGGAGGCCGTAGTAACAGCGGTCGTGGTTGTACCTGCTGGCAGCAGTAGTGTAGTAAGTAGTAGTTGCGGCAGTAGTTGATGCTGTATTTTTGTCGTGGTGGCCTTCACATTTTTTTGTTGTTGGTTGCACTAGTTGTATTGTTGCAGTAGTGCATAGTCGATGTAGCTGTTGCTACAAAGTGGCATCAGTAGGAGCAGTGGTAGTGCCAGTAGTAGGCCTAGTGGTACTAGGCGTGTATAGCTTTAGCAGCAGCAGTAGTGGCGCCATTAGCAGCTGTAGGATGGTATTAATAGTAGTAGTAGTAGTAGTAGTAGTAGTGGTCGTAACTCCAGCAGCAGCAACAGTAGTGTTGTAAACGAGAATTAGGGCCTATGAGACTCGGGGGTTGTGGTGTAATGGCAGCATGCTTGACTTCGAAGCAGGCGGCCCGGGTACGATTCCCGGCGCCTCCATTTCTTTCATTCTTTCTAAATTGGTGCCTCCTTTTTCTTTCAACATTAGCACCAATAGTAAGCAGCAGCACAAGGAGTAGCACCAGTAGTAGGTGTAGCAGTGGCTGTCGTTGTCGTTGCTCCAGCAGGAGCAGAATATGTGGGGAAGCCGATGAAATCAATATCCACGTGCTCTGTGACTGCCCAGGCCTTATCAGAGAAAGACGTTTGGAGGGGAGCAACCGACGACCGAATGGCTAATAAATAACTCTTCCGGATTTTTCCCGCCACTGAGGTCCTTCCTTGGGCGTGCCTCGCAGTAGCAGCTGCAGTAGCAGCCAGCACATCAGCAGTTGTAGCTTCAGCACCAGCAGTTGTAGCTTCAGCAGCAACAGTACTAATAGTACCAGTTGTGGCTGTGGTAGTAGTAGTAGTCATAGCTGCAGTGGCAGCAGCAGTAGCAGTAGTCGTCGTCACTGTAGCTGCAGCAGCACCAGCAGTCGTAGCTTCACCAGCAGCAGTAGTGGTACCAGTTGTAGCTGCAGCTGACGTATAATATTATATTATATATTAGTTACTTTATACCATTTTCACATAACAACATATTTCATATGGAACCGGGTCATTAAATCGTGAACCGCTGACCTTTAATATCCTTGACCTAGTGACCCGAATACCTGGCTTTGAACACGTAGCTATTACCTACAGACAAACCCGCCAAGAGAAAATTGCAAAAACAAATTTTTTTTTGGCATTTGTTTATTTTCTGTTTTAGCTAATAAAGAAGTGTAAGTACAAGTACAAGTAAAATTTCTGATACAGAAAGGTAAATAAAGGCAAGAAGTAAAAGTTTTCTGATGCTACACGCTCCTATATAAAACCACTTTTCACTTTGGGTGGTGAGTTGCCTACATGCTCATTTGTCACCGACGATCACCGTTTATAAATAGTTGAAGTTGGCCACAAACCTACCACTACACAAGATATACAGAGGCTAAGTACTTTAGACTTTCAGCTTTTGCTGCTCAACCCATCCGATGGAATTAAACTATTAAAAAACTATGTTACACAAAGTTTTAAACTCATTGAGGCCTTAGACCAGCGAGGCTCCTTCAAGCATTTGTTGCGCAGTCTCCAAATTGCTGTCTGCCAGTATCTAGTGGTCGGCTGTTGGTGGACTGCAAGTAGTTTTTGTCAGATTGAGCTTTCCCCTTTTTTTATATCCCGGCGCCAACTGTGACCATGGAGAGGTAACAAACATCTTGTCTTTAGTTTGGGCAAGGGCACGGGTCAGGGCGAAACCAGTTTCACTATTTGCTGAATTATCCAGCAGGAGGATGACCGAAATATGGTCGAAGGCAGCTCCGCAAGAACCAACTTCCAACTTTGACAGCTTTAAGAACTTTTAAAACAAAAGTTATCGTGGAGTTATTCATCACACCCAAAGGAAACTTTATCGTAGTATACAAGTATGCAATAGTATAACCCCAATAGCCATTGTCAAAAGGAAATACAATGGTAAAAAGAAAATGTAAATAAAGTTTTGTTATGGCTGCTTGTGTCGAAGGTTATTTGAATGGTGTTTTCGTTGTGTATTTATTATGAATTTATGAGTGACCAGTTATCAAATTATGTTTTCCTCGCACGTAAAGAGCTCGTGTTTACGCGAACTTATCGATAATGAGCGTATTTATCCGATTGCGTAATGAAGTGTGTTTATGTGGCGTTAAAAAGACTCTGCCAACTGAAGGCCACCACAAACTCTGTCGCCATTAACGATTTCAAAGTTATTTTGTTCAACAAGCTTACGATTCGGTTGAAGGTAAGCAAAACTTATTTTATTGTAATTATTCTAACACATCGTCGGGTAAAATTTTAGTGGTCTAGCCCGAGGAGTCCGCTGTCCGTTTTAATAAAAGCATACCATCTACGATTGGTTCGCTGATTTGATCTGCTGAAATTTCAAGTTTTGTTTTGCTTGCCCGGACTATCTTGCATTCACATTTTGGAGTAAAGTAACTAATTGCAGCACAACAGATTTTAGCTGTCATGGTCTGCTTGCCGGACAGTAATGCTTAATAATTACTGTAGTTTGCCGCAGATTGGGCTTATTTGCGCTTAGATACAGCTGATCTGCCTATCTTAACGACTGGAGTTGGTGAGAAGGGCATGCTTACAGAAATGTTGTGGTGGGCGAACTGCATACCGTAATCTTTTATAAGAACAGATTTTATTGCTTTAATACCGTGTGCGTCATGATTTTCAGCCAATTACTCTGACCTACGCATATTTGTGCAATTAGTTTAAAGTTCGTTAATTTCTTTGCCTTCTATTCTAATTAGCCAACGAGCAAATTATTTTCCTTGTGATTTTTTATTTATATAAATATATTGCACCATTTAATGCCCACTGGTTTACTTCTATGTCTTTTTTGTACTGCTTTCATTATGCTCTGATTAATGATTTTATACTGTATGTCTGTTTGTACTTAAGTTTTTTCATTTGTCGATCAGAGGTTACGATCGGTCGAATCGTATTTTAGTTACTTCAAGCTTTGTTAATTGTTAGTATGTTATTCAGATTAGGCTGTTTACGTATTTTTTATTCTGTCTAACGAAAGTCTCAAAGTTGACTGAGCATTACTGCTGGTGCATATCTGGTTGCAAGAAGTCACTGGTGTTTTTGAATTCAGACAACTTGTAGGTGGTGACGCTTTTTGATTATGATGCTGCCCTTAATTAATTTTTGTCAGTTAGGCTAGGCTGTTTTTGTTATTTTAGAAATTTGAAATGTAGGCGACTTAGCTGCTATCATTCGTATCTCCTTTTGACACTTTACCAATGGCAGTTCGGATCGGATGGGAACATATTATTTGAGTAATGTGCACCGCATATCGGGCTTGTATTTAGTTGATTTCTTTGTTCTCTGTGCCAGCTGTCGGTGCATATATACATTTTCTGACTCATTCTATCTATTGTCTACATATATATAATCAGCACTGAACGCAAACTCATTGTGGTTGAGTGTAGTGCTAATTAGACGGACTATGCCACTGTCAAATTAGTGAAGAATGGCTAACTGTAATAACAAAATTGCTTTGTTTAGCACGGTGCACAAATTAGGTCGGACTTTAATTGGCTGCGAGTCATTGTCAGTGTCGAATCTTAGAAGTTATATATTTCGTGGACCTCAAGGCTTACATTCAGTTCAGATTTTATGTTACCTCAAACAGCAGCTTCAAACAAGTTTTTCAAGAAGTGTATGTTTTTAGAAATCCTCAGTGCCAAAGTCTCTTTGCCTCTGCTCTGCTTATTTATTACATGCAGAAAAGCAAGTTTTCTGTAAGGTTCTTTATTATCAAGGTACCGAAAGCACTAGCACAGGAAACAGGAAGGGTTGCAAAATAGTGTATAACGTATAAATTGCGCACAGGTAGAAAAAAGTGTAAAGGAGCAATGTTCTAACGATTCTAGAGGGGTTTTAGGACACCCGCTTGCCACTGCAGGTTTAAGGTTGTAGCAGGTCTACATGATGTGAACATATATATATTGCACATTCCTACGCCATAGGTATAAGCCTTATAAGGCTTAAGGTTTAACGATGTTAAAAAATTTCAACTTTTTGTTTTTTAAGGTTTAAGGATTTAAGCCAGTCAGCTACGAGCTGTAGGCGGAGCTTCGGCATCTAGCCAATGAATATATACAACACTCAAATATCACCAATGCAAGCCATTGTGGGAGCATTATGTATACTTACATGTAATTGAGAGGGTCCTCCTATGTAGTCCATAGGGTAAAAGGGCCTAAGTACATAGGCCCCTAAATATACTTCAGAGGGGCTTACTTGTAGAATAGGAGAGCCTCTAAGTAAGTCAAAAAGTTGAGCGGAGAGGGGTCTACTTACTCCACAGCAGGGTACGAGGGCCTAAGTAAAGGAGAACCCTCAAGTATAATTGAGAGGGGCCTGCCTAGTCCACAACAGGGTAAGAGGGCCGAAGTAGGTCAAAACTGTAAGCACACAGCAGGACAGGTGGGCCAAAGTAGGTCCGAAAATAATACGAATATGGGCCTACATGAATGTGCGAGTCGGTGACCTATCGTCCCTACGGGCCGACAGGCCCCCGACTCGATAGAACCCTTATTCAATGTGGGGAGGCTCTAGCCCCCCCGCGCCCCACCCATCCCTAGATTTGCCTATGCTCTCGTTTTCCCTGCGACCTTATGGCGATCCATTTGGAGTCGCGTGGCGACCCCCATGGGGGAATTTTTTGAAAATCCTCCTCGTGTGAAACAAGTTTGGAAAAGTCAATCTTTTTGGCTTTCCGAAATTCGCAAAAATGTAGGCGCTGTCAATGTTAGCGCTGTAGTGTGGTGTATTTTGACATAGAAAGTACAAACATGACTGGCTAGCTCGGTAGGGCTAAAAATGACTTTTTTATTTTGATAGTAAGCTACTATTACTGGTGAGAACCTGTTGTGCAATAGGAAGTCACTGAGACTGAGTATTGCCGCTGGCGGCTGTTTTTGTAGCGTATTTTCAATGATTGAAATTTCTTAGCAGGAGTTTGTAGTCTCAGCATAGATTTGTCGAATTTAGTTTGCTACCTGTGGATAGCATGAAAATATTCTTCAAGATTTTTCTTCACTGTCTCTTTTTTTAAAGGAAACGAAGGGCCCTATTGAAAGTGGCTTTATAGTTTTGAAATTGTTTCCGACAGTATGATTATTTGCTACGGAGTTGACCAAATATGAATCTAGTCTGATGCATACATGTATGAGCGGGATGATGGGGGGACTCGCGAAAATTGAGAGTCCGCGAAGGTGGGTCCTAAAAATTTGGGAGAAATTGCAGTTTATTTAGGAAAATTTTCCAAAATTTAGGGTTTTTTGGGGCCAATCAGGGCCTCAGGGGCAGGGTCCCGAAAATTTGGTCGGGGGGGGGGGGGCTAAAATTTTGATCTGTTACATGTATGGTCTGATAATCCAGTTTTGAATAAGCCATCATATAAGTTACTTGTAGTTTACTTTATCCAACCGCGTCGTTAGTTAACTATATATGTGCATTTATCAGTTTGTTTGCAAAACAAGAAATTATTCACGATCAGTATCGAAGTCTGTTCAAAAATTGCTGGACACTGAAGCCAAAGCCATACGTATGATTTAATTACGATAAGAACAAATTTCAGTTATCGAGAGTATATCAAGTAGTCGCGAAAATTTTATTTTGTCTGGAAACTGTTTCACAAGAGGGATGCTATGGCGCATTACATGGCGCATTTCATGGCGCATCCTATGTCGCATTATTTTACATGTGGGGTGGGCGCACGCTATGGAGCATTCTACAAATTCATATTCTAATTTAGAATATTATTTCGTAATATAACAAGTCTAGTGCGTCTAGTTTAGACTTGTTCGATTATTCCTGATGAAATTTATGGTTTAACAAATAATTTTTAAAACTACCAAAAATTTGAAAAAAATTCAGCCTTGGAATTGAGATTTGATCACACATGATGTGATTCGTGTATATAGTCAGCCTTTTAAGCAAGGGTTAAGGGGGGGGCTACCCAGGTCAAAAATCAAAGTTCTCCAATTTTGCTTATTTTCACATATGTTACTCCCCCAAGGCACCTCTACCTCAGATAAGAACAATTAAGCTTGAAGGTGCACTTTTGGTTCAGTGCGTTTGTCAGTGTATTTACATAGGCAAAAGTACGCCAAAAAGCCCGAAAAGTAGCCCTTATTTGGACAGTTCTAGCACAAACCACATTAAGCCAATCAGGCTGAAATTTGGCATAGAAGTAGCCCACATGTATGCACAAAATCGTATGATCCGGATTTTTGATATGTGTTTTCAAATCTAAAATCGAGGACGAAATGGAAAAAATGGCCGTTTTTTGGACCTGCCAAATTTGAGTGATTTTACATTTGACGTCATTGCTCAGGCCATGGGCAAAAATTTAAAAAAATGGATCATAGAGGTTGAGATATGACGTTAGGCTATCGAATTATGTAAAAATCAGCTTCGTCAGTGTTAACAAAAATTTCGAGTAAAGGGGCGCTTTGCAACCACAAAAAACTTTTTTTTGCGCCTATGATTTACACGTAAAATTGAATTTTTGGGAGCCCCTAGTGAAAAATTGGCAATAGCATTGGTTCCAGTTTGTTACATCTGCGATGCGCCTTCCCTGGGGCTACATTGTGTGCAAATTTGAAGCGAATCGGAGAACCTAAAATTTTCACTTTTTCAGGTAGCCCGCCCCCGTAAGGGGCCATAACTTTCGATAGCGTAGAGATAGTGCAATAATATTAGCATCATTTGTAAGCAAATGCAGAGAGCATTCAAATGATGGGTGACATGGCCTTTAATTTGACGTTAAGCTTGCGTCATAATTTAGAATTGGAAATTTAAACGTTTAAACGTGAATGCTATACGTCAAGTAAGGTATCATTCAAAAGCGCGCATTGTTCTGAGTTGAAAGGTGTCAGTTTTATGTTTTTACGTTAACGTTGAGGCAAGTTATGACGGTCTGAATATTTGGGAATTAAGGGGGTAATTGCGTTTTTAGGTGTTTTTTTGAAAAGCCATAGCTCAGCGTTTACAAATTCTAATCACAAGCGGTCTTTTGCATTAGGTAGAACAATATATTTCCTAAATGTATGCCGTGCCTTGAAATTTAACCTTTGATTTTCTTTCCAGTATAAGCGACTAAGGAAAGGTCCTTTCTAAAGTATTAAAAAATTTTACAAAAAGTTTGCGCCACAGCTCTGAATCATACGATTACCTGTTGGGGCTGAAAGTTGGTAAGGTTTTTGACATGTTTAAAATCCCCAGGCATGTCCCCCACTTTTTTAATAACTAGTCAATTTACTGAGAAAATAGCTGAAAAGCAAAAGCACCGAAAATTTAAGATATTTTCTTGTAATTAAAACCCTCTAAAAATGTCCACAGGTGAAATTTCAAAAAAGTGAGAGACATGCCTGGGGATTTTGACCTTTACAATACTGTCCCAAAAATTTATGCTCAGGCGTCACTTATAACTTGAGTACTGGTGGCGCAAAGTTTACATAGAAATCACAAAAACCTCGAAAACGCAACTACCACCTTAAATGACACTATATATAGTATCATCTTACATTCATCGTAGTAGATGTTCGAGCCCAAAAATGTCAGTATGCAAATTTTTTATTTTTTTCAAACCGGTTTAGCGGTTAAACGGTTTCCTTTACGAACTGATTTTGAATAGAAAATTTTTTGGCCACGCTGTCGGCTATCTGATAACGTAAAAATGACGTTTCTGCGTTGAGCGGATCCTGAGTTATTATCGTAAATATTTTTGAGCAAGAAAGTTTATATAGTATAGTAAGGTAATTAATAGTATTTAATTACGGTTAATTATAGTCATTAGTCATCATACTAATTGAGTAATAAAGTTTTATTAAACCTATATTTAGACGTACTAATAAAATTTGACTAAAGCAAGCGGCGCTAAGCCAACTAGTTGACTGACACATGCTTCTGATTGGCCGCTGAATGCTATGCGCCATGAAAATTGCAAAAAATTTGATTTTGCGCCATGACAAATTTTCATAGGGAAAATTTCCTGGCAATGCGCCATAGCATGCGCCATGGAATGCGCCATGAAATGCGCCCTCGTGTGAAACAGGCTTGAGGGCTCAGCAATTTTTGGTCTGACTTTAGTCTCTAGTCCAGTAGTTCTATTCAGAACAAACTTTCGCTCTGGATGATTGTTTTTTCAGTATCCTCAATTTTAGCATGTCTTCTTGTTTTATTCTTTTTATTGACGTAAGAGTTTTACTAACACTTCATAATTGTCAACGTAAATGAACTGATTTTTGCCCGCAGTCATTTTAACTTTGACATTGCATCACTGGATACAGTTGTTTTTTCTAAGTATCCACTAAGTCCCATTATACTGCTGTCTTAAAAGCTTAACATAATGGCTGAGAAAAGCTTATTCCTGCTAATAGGTGCATAATATTTTGCTATGATCTGCAGCTGCTGACCTCCATGTGAGATTATTATCAGAAAGCAAAGTAGTTGTGTTATTTTGTTTAGTCGTTGTTATTAAGATTGGCCAGCTTTGTAACAGATGTCTAACCCTCCTCGTACGTTAGTATTATGACAGAGTTCATGGATGAAGATTTGATTCCCCAATTTGAGGTGGGCACGAATGAAACCTTTTTTGCTTTTGATTGTGAAAATATGACGGACTGTTATTCGCCCGATTATTCTCACGAGGATATCCAGTTTCAGCCGCCGTTAACAGAAGTGGAATATTTGCTATGTTGCATTTATGCGGCGATGTTCTTATTTGGATCTTGTGGTAATCTGTATGTCATGTGTGTGATCATACGGATTTTAATTTTTTGTCGAAAATCACTTCAGTCGAAACATCTGTTCATTTTTCTGTTTGGTCTCAGCGTGGCAGATATCACGACCTTAATGTTTTTGCCTTTAGTAATAATTGACTTGGTAAGTACCTATTATGCGTGACACTGCTTTTTGTAGCTTCTGGATTAAAATCTAGGCTTAAAAAGACTTGTGTATGGCAAAGAGCAACCAGTATGTATATTAATTGCAAAAGCTGTTTGTCGATACATCATCTATCGAGATAGATAGTTTTTTTAAGTAGCATGTTTTCGCGACCAGATAAATTTTAATTAAATATGGAAGTTCTCTCTGAAATTCTCTCTTCAGGCCGGCCGTAACTGGATTTTTGGAAAAACGATGTGTAAAATATATCTTGGAAGCGAAGTGTTTAGCAAGATTATGTCCACAATGCTCCTAACTGCTTTAAGTGCCGATCGCTATGTATCCGTTTGTCACCCTGTTTCTCGCTTCAAGTTTCACAAAGCTCGGGGTAAGAGCATTACGTTTGAATATATTCTTTTTTACAAATTCACTGTTGTTGTTGTCAAGTTTTATAAATATTCAAATACCTAGTAGTAATGGTTATAGTGCAAAAAAGCATGTTTGCTATATCATAAAAAATCATAGCTGTTACATAGATGGTACGGTACAGGTCTTTATAAGTAATAGGTAACAGCTGATCGTAGGAACAGTTTATATAAACGTATTTGCTATCGGTTTCAATGAGATAAAAATAAAATGTCAACTTCGGTTTTGAAAAAAACTTTAGATTGAGAAGTAGACGATTGCTTGTAGAATCAAGATGAGATTCAAGTGTAGGGGTGCAACAGTTTTGCTGTCAAAATTTGGCCACCTTTTTGCGAGCTTGTGCTGCGTGCCGTCTCTTTCGTATTTAAGTCTGATTATTAATCGTATATATAACTGCAAATATAACTTCAAATACAGATGCAAGTATGCAATTGAGGTCCGAAATTGCATCTTTGTGTGACTGCTGTTTCGTGACGAGAAAAACGTTTTATAATGTCTGACTTAATTTTGGTGCAATTTTGTGAAACTGATGTTTTGATTTTAGTCACAAAGTCGCAAAATTTAGAATCGATTAAATGAGTGATACCCACTACCACTTCCTCCATCAGACAGTGATGGTGTACTAATGTAGCCCTTTTATAGTGTAAGCATGATGCATATTCGGTTTCGTAGGAGTAGTGTGGAATCTTTTAAACACGAGGAACTGAGGAAAGATGGAAGTGGAAATTTCAATTTTTAAGTCTGCACAGGTTTGGTATGTGACTACTTTAAAATTGGAAACTGTAATTTTTTAGCATCAAAAGCCTCACCAAGCGCTTAGGCGTATGTATAGACAGTGTTGACTGGTGTGTGATGGAGAGAGACTTCCCGCATGTATATACTACTCAAAATCCATTATTTTAGGAGCTGCGTTAACTGTTTTAATCCTTTGCGTGTGTGCTCTGACAATTCCTGGCATTGTGACAGTTAACGCTACAACCATAACAGAGGTGTATACGATATTTACTTCTCCAGTGTTTCCTTCTGTAAATAGCAGCGAAGCACCGATTATGGGGGAAGCGAAGATGACAGCGAAGATGACATTGTGCACCTTTTACATGCATGCTTCTGTTTTATCCGCTTTCGTTCATGTAGTATTTGCGGTGGGTTTCTGTATTCCGGGTGTGTTGATTGGATTTTTCTACACGTTGATGATACGTCGCTTATATGCCCAAGAGCGCAGATTTGGAAGTGTTCCTATTTGGAAGGTAAATAGGTTTTTATAATTGGCGTTTCAAGTCTAAAACTTTGTTAGCAAAACAGTAGTGTGCAAGCAAAGTATTTTTAAACCTAAAACGTTATAGCTTCAGGCCATGTGCTTGAAATATAGTTTGAAGTTTCTAATGCCTTTATAAATTCTGGCGGTGTCGGTTTCTAAAATGGGGTGTTTCTTTGGTCCCTAGATATTAGTAGATAGCAGGGTTGGTTTTTTCCGGAAAAAAATTATGGCCGGAAAAAAAACGGTTTTTTTCAGGTTTTTTTCCGGTTTTTTTCCGAGTTTTTTTCCGATGTCCAAAATTGGCGTTAAATTACTTTTGGACTGTAATTTTACACTTTCCGTCTAGTAACTTCATTATTATTTGCTGGCGACTTTTCAATGCTTATTTTCTTTTGTCTGCGCTAGATAGATGAGAGAACAGCCATATTGGTCAGGTTTTCTATTTTAAGTTTTGCCAATGTTGAACCTAAAGTTTCAGTGGTAATAGGTTAATCTGGGGTGGAACTAAAGTGGAGCGAGTTTGTAGTCACAAGAGAAGGTTCTGAATTAGTGGAAACATAAGGCTCTGGCATGTGCAAAGTGCATCTGAGGTTATCATTAGCCATTCACTCTTTTTTGATTTTTAACTGTTATGTTAAATAAATGAACCAGTTGTTTTTAAACGGTATGCACATGCAGCACAATGTACTTGTGTATACATGCATAGACTTTGATGAAAGACAATAACAAGGAATAGTAAGCCATAGAGTCGCAGGGGTCTGGGCACGCCACCCTCCAGAAACAAAATTGGGAAAATTTTTTTCGGCCAAATTTAGTCAATTGGAGACGTATCAGGAAATTTTTCCGGCCGGACCATAAAAACCAAAGGGGGGAGGGACCCTTGTGTAAAAAATCAGTGGGAAAAAATAATTTCCTCCATCCCCCCCCCTGGGTACGCCCTTGCTACTGGCGACTACCTACCTAATAAGGAAGCTGTAATATGGTTTAGCTTTAGGCCCATATACAATATAAAAACGTAGTGTAATAATAAATCTAGTTTATAGCAGTGATAGACCCGGTTCATTACTATTACGCATCCAGAAAAGGAACGGATAGCTTCTGGTTTAACCGTATACAAATATCTAAACCTGAAGTCAGTAGCATAAGCATTCCTTACTCGCATTGCCAATTACATCATAATCTATCCTTAATTAGTCGCAAAACAAGCCTACTATCGCTTTTCAAACGGTTTTAAAGCATTTTTAACATACATGTAGTTGGGGGGGGGGGATTGGGGGGGAAGACCCCCCCAAAAAAAAATTTGGTCCCGCCAGGGGGAAAAGAGGGGGGAGGGACCCGCCAGGAGCTAATTTTTGGCTGAAATTTGAAAAAATCAGCAGTTTTTGGTGAAATTTAAGCTATTTCGCCAAAAATTGTCAAAATCAGAATTTTTTGGTCAAAAACGGTAAAAAAAGCGTCATTTTTGGGAGGGGGGGTCAAAAATGAGTTCACGCAGGGGAGGGGGGGGGTCCCACCAAGGGGGGGAGGGGTACCCAAAATTTTTGTGCTGTTACATGTATGATTTTGAGCAAGTTTAAACTTACACGACTAATTTACTAGTTTCGAGTTTTTTTCCGTTTTTTTCCGACCCCTCGGAAAAAAACGGAAAAAAACCGTTTTTTTCCGGGAGTTTTTTTCCGGTGCCCAACCCTGGTAGATAGGTAGGTACTAGTAAACTAATTTCCTAAGGTTATTTAAAAAACAAGCGTTTGACAAAATAAATTTTTATTTGTTTAGGTGATCAGGTCCATATTGCTGGTTGTGGTTTTTTATTATGTTTGTTGGTCTCCATATTGGCTGGTTGCAGTTATTGGGAATGAGTATATATTGGAAAAAGACAGCAGCGCTTTTGTCATAGCGTCTGTGTTTATCCATTGTTTGCCATATCTGAACAGCTCTCTCAATCCGATCTTGTATTCTTTTTTGAATAAGGAAATTCGGCGTAATTATGCTGCCGTAGTTGCCGAAGGTCGAAATAACAGTAGCTCTTTGGCGAAAACGATGTCGTCATTTTCGTTGCAGTCGCTTTTAAACGGCTTGCCTCGACTCATCTCAAACTCATCCCTCGCCAGTAGAGCTGGGTTTGGGTATCAAACGCAGAAGCAGCGGCTAAATAGTAACTTGATCGAGATGTGTCCGTCACTGATGAGAGAGGAAATGGCTCCATTGCCAGCGGCAAGCAGTGTGAGTGCCGGAGAAGACTTGTGCTTGTCTGGTAGGACATCTTCTCAT
This sequence comes from Trissonchulus sp. WLG1_4, assembly GCA_030248245.1. Lineage (NCBI taxonomy): Eukaryota > Metazoa > Nematoda > Enoplea > Enoplida > Ironidae > Trissonchulus > Trissonchulus sp. WLG1_4. The sequence goes on along the minus strand of JASANF010016450.1, from coordinate 61,936 downwards.
GTAGATGATTCTACTGCTACTTCAAATTTCAATAACATTTCGTGTGATACTGAAGAAATTTGGTTGTAATCGGATTATTGTTAAAGAAACTTACGTAAATTAACCTAATGTGTTATGATCAACTATACTGCTATAAAAGTTACAAAAACACAAAGCTGATCTCACCTACTAAAGGATACAGCAAAAGTGGGTTCTGAAATGAAAGTGGGTGTGAATGATTGAAAGATGTTATATCCAAGACAAGATTATGATTGAAAATACATTTCTACTTCAGATATTTAAAACAGCACATTTTTAACTCAACCTTGTCTTAAACTTTTTAACGTTACGTTCGCGTACCGATTTTAACTTCACGCTTACACACACTTTTTTATGAACTATTTTCCATTAATGTTACTAATATGCACCTAACTGGCGACGAAACTACTTTTCAAAGTCTTGTTTTTGTAAAATTTCAAAAGCATGTTCCTGGAGGTAGGTCCACTGGAGAGTTATTTACCTACCAGGTTTACGGTCTGGATGAAATCGTAATCATTAATCTAACTGCACTAATTGCATTCGTGTGTTACACTATCCTTGCTGTGGTTTAAAACTTTATTTTCTCTCTTCCTTCTTATTCTGTCGCTAAACTAACATTGTATAAATACTTTTGCAGAGCCAAATTACCTTTTTTACAAACAGAGGTAATGGTAAGAGCCGCCTACCGACTAATAATAAGTTGAGTAATAAGTGAGTATAGCCCCTGGTTATTCTGGTGTTGAGGGCTCGATGATTTTTCATCCTGCATCCCCGGCGGAAACGTTGCCTCCAAAACCGTTCCTTAACCAGCCTGATAAAAATGTATCTTTAAAGTAGTTGAAAATTGTAGTTAGATCCTTCGTCCAAGTACCACCGCCGGGTCAAATCCTCGATAGCTCGTAGACGCAGTTAGACGCACTAGACAGAAGTAATGAATAATTAATTTTTATCAACTGCAATGAATTATTGATGTTATTGGGGCATTTTTCTAATGTAGAAAGAATTTTGTCGGTTAAACCTGTTAGACTGCTGTATCGATTTGTGTTTATGTTGCATTGTTGCTGTATATTAGATACGTAAGATCATACGTTAACACGGGGGACGGATGTGGGGGATTTGTGCCGACATTTGACTTCTCTTGTACCGTATTTTAGATTGAAGTTCAACCATGGCCATACATGTATGGGGCCATGGGGGGAACTTAAATAAAAAAATAAACCGAGGGGTCGGGGTGGAGGGTCTCTAAAATTCTGGCAAAATTGGTAAAATTAGCATTTTCTTAAAATTTCACCAAATTTTGCAAAACTATTTTTGGTCGATCTTGGGGAATCGTCCCCAAAATTTGGCCTCAGTGCCCCTCTACCAAATTTTGACCCCGTTACATGTATGACCTTGGCTGTAACAAGAGTACATAATAAGATTATTATTACAGTATTATCATATTATGTACTCAATTCTGTAATTTATCTTGCCCCGGTACCACGGGGCACCCATACCCCTTGTGTTACACTGGGCTCAGGATCATACTTAGCGGTATATCTGTCACCGTGTTTAGACATACATTGTATGTGTGTGGTTGTGTACGGAATAAAATTTCTTTGTAATTCAAATACATGTTTAGTGTTTTCTGTTACTTGAATAATACCAAGCAGGATCACAAATGAGATGACTTGAAATTAAGCAAAGAAGTTACAAAATTACCCTAATATGTAATAGCTGGAACCGTTCTGTTAGCAGTCGGTGGTCGTAGTACACTGGCGCCCTTGGCAGCTGCCTGTGCTTATTTTTTCCTCAAATGCAGTTGTCGTCGTTTAAAAACACGACATGAAGGCAAAAGTATCCGTATTCTTTTCCCCACAAATGTACCAAAAATGAGGGGTAAGAAGATGGCTCCCGTATGCGCCAACCAGTACCAATGAGAAGAACCATTCACAGTTTGAAAGAAGGGCAGTTGACTATGCCATATGCGGAGCTGGGGAAGAAAACTGCTGACCCCACGGGCCTACGACAAGAGAACCTTATGAACATTATATTGTCCCTTGTAAAATGAGCCATGTTTTGGATACATGATTTTCTCAGCTTCATATTTTCAGCTGAACACAAATTATTAGTAGATAATATGTTTAAGTAACGTAGCACTAGTGCTTGTTTTGTATGTATTCAACAGGCATATACCTGTTTGGGTTTTTCTTGCAGGGAGGTGTATTTTCGTACCCCATGTTTTCGATCGTATTTTTTACCCTCTGACTATACTTGGTTGCTAAAATACCTAGCGACCGTTTGGCACTTCTTTGTGGTTGATCAGTATTTCAATGTTGCTCAATGTATGTCAAAATTTTATTTTAAGGATATCCTAAAGTATTCACGTGTGGAAAGTACTATGGAAAGTTCTGACCAGGGTTTATTTTTTAAATTTTTTCTTGGTGGCCAGCTGGCCACTAGACACAATATTTTAGTGGCCAATGAAAAAACTTAGTGGCCAATTTGAAAGATGCGTTCACAATTTACTGAGTTGAAAAACACTGAAAATTACCTAACCGAGAGGCCTGTCAGCTTCCAGAAGCAAACAATTTTGGAAAGTTTAAGAAGTTTTTTGACATTTCAAACCACGAATTCACTAAATTGTCATTTTTGTAATGGCAAAACAGCTATATACAACGATACACTACATAGTGTATATATTAAACTAATAAACTGCCAACAATGCACTCATGTATATACACGTACTACACATACTGTCATGAGAGACAAACCCAAGGGGGTCTGGGGGCGGCAGCCCCCAGAAAAGAATTGCATAAAATCTTTGGTTGATTAGTCGAATTTGGTTAATTGGAGACGCATCAGAATTTTTTTCAGCAGACAGGACAGGTAAATTGAAAGGGGGAACGCCACATCACAGTGTATTACACAAGTAAATGCAGCATAATGTACACTCATGTACAGATAGATGCACGATGCATCGGCTTTGATGAAGGATAATAATAAGGAATGGCAAGCCACAAACATTGAAAGGTTCTTCGGGTAGCAGCCCCCAGGAAAAAAGGAAATTTTTTCATTTTTAGGACAAATTTGGTCAACTGGAGACGTATTGGAAATTTTTTCGATCGGGCGATGAAAATTAAAGGGGGGACCTTTGTACAATTTCACTTTTGGTGGCCAGATTGGCCACCAGCCCAAAATTTTCAATGACCAATCCATAATTTTAGTGGCCATGGCCACCAGCTTGGCCCAAAAAAACGCTGGTTCTGACATGTCCGGGCGATTTGTATTCCGTCGCAACCCTTGTATGTTTCATGTAGAAAGCTGAGTTATTTATTCAGCAGCAAAAGTTGTCCCAGGTGCTTGAGGCCTGTATCACAGCCCTCGGGCTGCCCGGCCCGCGAGCCAGGTCATGTTTTGCTTGCCTCATTTTCTAACGGAACGGGCCCGGCCGCGGGCCCAAAGGTGACGGGTTGGGCGTGGGCCGGGTCACGGGTTTGAATTTGCGGACAAATAAGGAAAAGAGATCTTGGCTACAAATTTGCAAAATTACTAGCGTCTGAAGGCTGTCGCCGGAAATAGTTTATTGAACAACCCTTCTTGATAATTTTAACCTGATCTAAACTTGCTTTAAATTTTTCTCAGTGTAATTTTAAACAACGGTTTCTTTACCTGAATTTACCTGAACTGCTCCTGCAGTTCAAGAAGGTAATGCGGAGCATGAACCCTCTTTGTTACCGGGCGGAAAAACTCTCCTATCCGTCTCCAATTAATCAAATTTGGCCTAAAAATAAAAAATGTATATATATATATATATATATATATATATATATATATATATATATATATATATATATATATATATATATATATATATATATATATAATCTTTCATGAAAGCATTTACATGTGTATATTCTATTGATGTGTTGTGTGCCATACATTTATATATGGATTATATACATTGTTTACTGTATCGTTGTCATCAAAATAGTACAAAGCCTTGACTACAAAGATTTCAAAACATTGCCACACGACAGTTATTACGCTTACTCTGGTTCCCTCTGACTGCTTCTATTAGATTGGAGAGTGCAAAAGTCGACGAATACAACATGCGTTAAAAATAACGTATAGCGCTCTCAGCTGCAGTTAGCCTTACCGTATATCTGAATTATTCCAACATTGCATTAACCCACACAACGAAATACAATTACAGGATCACGCTTCTTAAACGTTATTCCGACTAGATCAGGGTTTTTTTCGTCAAAATTGGCTTTATATGACGAAGCTTTGACGAAAGGTTTTGAGCAAATATTGACGCTGATTTGTCCAAATTTGGCCTAAAAGTTGAAAAAATCTCACTTTTTTTCTGGGGGCTGTTGTCCCCAGACCTCTGCGACTTAGTGGCTTACTCGTATTTTTGCTATTAGCTTTCATCAGAGGCTCTGCACTGCATGTGTACACGAGTGACGAGTACATTTATATGCCTGCCTATCTAGTGCCCCATCTGATGTGATGTATAATATAATGCTTCTGAGTTCTGACCGTACATGTATGGGGCCGGGGGGAGGGTCCCCAAAATGTGGGCATAATTTTTAAAAAATGGCATTTTTTGCGAAATTTTCGCAAAATTTAGCTAAATTTAGGGTATTTTTGGTCGATCAGGGGGGGAGGGTCCCCAAAATTTGGCCGGAGAGACCCCCCCAAAATTTTGAACCCGTTACATGTATGGTTCTGACGTGATTTGACTTTATTTTCTCGGCTCAAAAAATTTTCTGATAATAATCAACTTGACCAAGTTTGGCCTAAAAAGTGAAAAAATCTACAATTTTTTGTTTTTGAAGGTTGTCGTTTTTAGACTCCTGCATCCTTGTGGCTTACTGCTCTTGGTATTCTGAGCTCAAATTTTAGCTCTGATGTTTTTGGTCGGCAAAAATTATTATAATGCTTGGACAATATGCGCAGTATCTGCAAATTTTTCTGTTAATTTGCGAAAAAGTGCTTTTTAAAATTATTACAAAAAATCGAAACGTCATTCCATCTTCAAATTTTTTTGACTTTAAATTGTATCGAAAGCCTCGGCACACAGATGTGCAAACAAGGGGCGTCTAGGGGGCAAGCTCCGCCCCCAAAATTGAGATTACGGAAGAAGCAAACCCTCCTCAAAGTTGAAAAAAGGTACCCGAAAATGCAAAATTTGCCAAGATTGCGTTAAAAATGAGCGAAAAGCTAAAAAATTCCAAAATATATCCAAATTTTGCAAAAAAATCGTATTCTTAGGCAAATTTTGGGGTTGTTCTGAGATCAAGTCCCCAAGATGTCGGGACAAGACCACTAAAATTTTGAAAAATCCGGGACGTGCCCTCCCGGACTGAGACCCCATGTACAAGCATCAGTGGCGGATCTAGAAATTTTCCATGGGGGGGGGCTCGGACCCCGATAGGCCCCCGGAACAATAGGCCCCATTTTTTTGAAATGTGTTAAAATGCACTTAAAAGCGATTTTAACGCAAAAAACGACACATTAACACATTTCGTTAAAAAACCAATTTTTTGGACCGAATTTTTATTCAACGTAAAACTGAAGTTCAAAACACCTAAAATTACAAAACCGGCGCGCCGGCGAGGGTGCACCAGCTAGCCAATTGAAAACTGTAAGAAGATTTTTGGCACTACGAACCATAAATTTACTCAAAATGTCAATTTTACCCCAATAAAACAGCTTAAATGATACACGTAACAGTGTATTAGCAAATAAATAGTGCACAATGCACAAATATATACATATACGCTTTCGTGAAAGACAAAAGCAAGGAACAGTAAAGCCATAAGGTTGCAGGGGTCTGGGGGCGGCAGCGAGAGAATTTTTATTTTTAGGCTGAATTTGATCAGTTGGAGACGTATCGGAAACTTTTTCCTGCCAGGCTATAAAACCAAATAGGGGGGATACTTGTGTAAAAGTTTAGTCGTTGAAAGTGTCTGGCGAGGGCACTGGCGGTCCCAGACTTTGATTTTTTTTTGGGGGGGGGGAGGTCTGCAGAATTTTGTTCACTTTTTATGATAGCGTTTTTCAGTTTTACGCTATCTTGTTATTGCCGCGGCCATATCAAGGCAATGAGTTGAATGTGTTTGTAATAAAACCAGTGGCGTACCCAGAAAAAAATGGAGATTTTTTCAATTTTTAGGCCGAATTTGGTCAACTAGAGACGTATCAGAAATTTTTTTCGGCCGATCAATAAAAACCAAAGGAGGGACCATTGTGTCAATTTTCAGTCGGAACAAATTTCGGGTGGGGGGGCAATAAGGACCTAAATAGGCCCCCAAAGCAACATGGAGAGGAGAGGGACCTCACCTACCTACTCCACAGCAGGCTACAAGGGCCTATCTAGGCCCCTAAGCAACATGGAGAGGGGCCTACCTTAGTCCACAGCAGGCTACAGGGGTTTAAATAGGCCCCAAAGCAACATGGAGAGGGGGCTGTCTGGTCTAGAGCAGGCTACAAGGGCCTAAATAGGCCCAAAAGCAACATCGAGAGCGGCCTATCTAGTGCACAGCCGACTACAAGGACCTAAGTAGTCCCCAAAGCAATATGGAGAGGGGCCTATCTAGTCCAGAGCAGGCTACAAGGGCCTAAATAGGCCCAAAAGCAACATCGAGAGCGGCCTATCTAGTGCACAGCCGACTACAAGGGCCTAAGTAGGCCCTAAAGCAATATGGAGAGGAGCCTATCTAGTCCAGAGCAGGCTGCAAGAGACTAAATAGGCCCAAAAAAGCAACATAGAAAGGGGCCCATCTACTCCACAGCCGGCTACAAGGGCTTAAATAGGCCCCAAAACAACATGGAGAGGGGCCTATCTAGGCTACAAGGGCCTAAATAGGCCCTAAAACAACATGGAGAGCGACTTACATGTATGCACAAGTCGGGGGCCTATCGGCCCTTCGATAGGTCCCCGACTCGATAGGCCCCTCGACCCAATGGGGGGGGCTCGAGCCCCCCCCGCCCCCCCCCCCCCTCGCTCCGCCTATGACAAGCATACATGTAACAGCACCAAAACTTTGAGTACCCCCCCCCCCCCGGGCCGCCATCGGTCTACTGTATTTTGACCCCCCTCTGAAAAAAATCCAATTATACCTTTGTTGGACCAAAAAACACCTATTTCAACAATTTTTGACCAAAATTTAAGTACAAATCCTATTAAATTTCATAAAAATGCCCTTTTTTTAAATTTTGGCTGAAAATTTTTTCTCGGCACACCACTGTAAGATAACGCTAACTAGCAATATTGCTGCAGCGCAACGGTACTGTAAAGCAATAATGTTATTTTGACGAACGAAAAATAAAAATGACGACAGAAGTTTAAAAATGACGCCAGAATGATGAAATCCGATTTAGAAAAAAAAACCTGGACTTGTTGCACAGATTTTTTTTGTAGTGATATGCTCTAAACTTCATAATGCTTTACCTGATGATGCAAGAATCAAAAATTTTTACAAGGACTTTTAAAAATTTAGTCAATATCAAATTGAGCTAATTACACTTGCATACCGATTATTTTTAGTCGTAGTGACTATAACGAGTTTGTCAAATAAAAATAACAAAATTGAGCTTCTGGGTGCTACCTTGTAATGAATTTACAGTCTCTAAGAATTGAAGAGGAAAACGTGGGTATGACGGGCCAGGCCGGGCTGGGCCTGAAATTATTTGTAACGGGCCGGCGCGGACCGACTAGCGAAGGCAGTGGGCCGTGCAGGCCTATACTGGGTATTTGACAAGCTTATTGGAATTTTTCTGCAAAAGTTCAGTATCCTTATTGTACCCAAACTGCTACCCATGATGAAATAGCGCTTTTTCATTAATCAGTAACATACATGTACACGGGGTCTCGGTCTGGGGGGCGCTTGTCCCGGATTTTTGGAAATTTTAAGGGGGGCGTGTCCCGATTTTCTGGGGGCTTGAACTGACAAAAACGCAAAAATTTCCCAATTTTGCCTAAAAAATGAAAACTTTCGCAAAATTAGCGATTTTTTAGTATTGTGGTCATTTTTGAAGCATTTTCACAGCAATCTGAGGCAATTTTTACGATTTTCGGGTACTTTTTTCGGCATCAAGCAGGGGGGCTTGTCCCGCTGGGTCAAATCTGAGGGGGGGCTTGTCCCGCAATCTCAAATCTGGGGAGGGGGGCTTGCCCCCCCCCATGTACATCTGTGATCAGTAATGTGATGCTTTGTAAATAAACTCTGCCGTGCTACCGATATGTCATTGAGTGGCAATTATAAATTATAATGGTATATAATAATCTTGCATTTTGTTTAAATTAGTGTGTATGGATTGGAACTCAGTTTATTGTTTAATTTTTTTCAGAGCCGAGGAAAGTGTCAGTTCTTCTGAGACATGTTTACAAGTGCTGTATCATCCAGGCGTTCGAGACAGACTGCTGTTGGTGTATCCAAAGGAGGTCCTATTTTTGGACCTTCAAACGTGGCAAACTGCAGCTCATATAGTGCTAGAACGACAACATTCTCCCTTATTTCAAGTAATTAAAGTTTGACCAAGATTTGCTGGACCTTGAATTTGGGACAGAGCGAACCATTACGTACAGAAACACATTCATTACGAATAGAGTGACTTTCAATCATCAAGAGTAGATACATTTAGTTCTCACAAGCACGCCACCGGTTCAGAAACTTTTGGTCGTAATTTAATATTTTATATATTTCTTTGTTCGACAAAATACACGTAGTGTGCTAACAGTTTAAAATTGACACGGAATTGGTTCACTTTCAGCAATATGCAGCTATCGACACAAGCAATCCCAGTTTATTAGTTTTTAACTTAGATCAGCAGGTAAAACAGCAGCCGATTTTATCACTGTCTCTGTGGTATACTTAATACACTGCTAGTTGCCACTTGTGTTTGCGGTTAGTACATCTATATACAATATCTCCGCTACATCATACTTATTAAACCTGTTTTTAGAGTTATAGTTTTTTATTTGAAAAGGGTTTATTGCCTGTTCTGAATACGACATGACGGGATTTCAGGTGATTCCTTGTTCACAACGAGATGCAGTGTATTTGGTGCAAGAAAATGGTTGCATTACGCTGCGTCATATTCGTTATCGTCGTAGCAGTGCCTCTGGGACACCGAAAGTTGAACGGGTGCCTGTGACTGAGTCCACCAATGATAATAAAGGTTATATATAGGTTATAATTAAAGTTTTATGTAACTCATAGTTAACCTGGCAGTGCTATGGTTATACGTTACAAAGCGTAGAGTTGCCATTAAAGTGAGCGGTGAGCTTCCCTAATCTTCTAATCACTTCAGAGTAAAACTGCTAAAAATGTGATGTTTTTACGTCACGTTCATAACGAACTTGCTTGCACCTGTCAGAATGATCCTTCGAATAAACTGAGATATCTAAAGAAACGGGAATTGCGGTGCGGAGAAACTTTTGCGCCTATCCGTCGTGAACCCTTACCAGACGTTCTGCGGGGAGGGGTGTGAAGCGCCTATCCAAACCCCACGCCCATATATGGTGATAAGTGGTCTTATAGTCTGAGAGTATTTCGTAACCTATCACATACTTTTGTTTTTGCTCTTGCTAATTTGATTAGTCATTGGCTACGCACGCCCCTGAATTTAACTGTTATAGAAGACATTTACAGCCCTTTGGATGCCTACTATGAAGTGATCTGTAATTCTGACTGCATGCGAGTGATGAAAACTTATCGACCTTTGGCTTGTGGCATATCTGCTACATACGAGACAAAAGTCGTCATTCTGATGAGTTCGGGGCGATTGCTGTTTTTTGATTTGGTACGCAAATTGGGCTCAGGATTCTAGAAACAAACTATAATAAAGGTTATGGGTTGACCAATCCAAATAATGCGCCTTTTATTGGGCTGCCGTTACCCATTTTATTAAAATGGTAGGAAATCAGCTGGCAATATGTTATAATCAAAATAGAGAGTTCATTGTAGTTTTGTACGTTTTTTGACTTTATGATCTTGTACTAAAATGAAATTTGTCCAGGTATTTGTGGATTGTATGGTTAGCAAATATCAGTATGTAATTAAAGTGTGTGTAAAGTGTATTGGTTGATTAAATTGCGTCAAACATATTGTTTAAACTGTAAATTCTAACTTAATATCAAGGGGATTAGTTTCAACAAAAATGTCTGAGTGTTAAGTTGGTCGACTTTTCACGAAGTCCAATTTACTGTATTATGTTTAGTTGTTCAATCAGTTTTGAATTGAATTGGAAGTAGTTTTTCAGGCGCCATCCGTTCCTGAGCCCGTGCCTGCCGCGTTGCCAACACTGATCAATTACATCAGTCTCTCCCAGCAGTTCATTCAGCAGCCTGTCACCCAGTTCAAGTCAGTTTCCTGGTATTTGGGGGAACTTTGAATTGGTGCAGTTCGCGGACTGGGTCTTACTGACTAAGCGGAATTCTGTGTCGAAAGTTTGTGAAAAAAAGAACCAACTCGGTGGTCAAATTTTGGTGAATAAAAATACAGCTACTGAATAGTATGTTTTAAAACGATCTTGTTTACTCGTGGTTATATTGCTCAGTATTTGCATTTTAGTACAATATATGAGCTTTTACGGCGTTTATTAATTCTGAGGCTTTTGGCCGAATTTTTCGTGAACCCTACATCATTCTGAAGATGACAATATTCATTTAGTAAAAGTATTGAAATTCACGTCCACGAGTCAAAATTGGTTGTGCCAGCCGTCCATATTTTGAGGACCCTCCCACTCCCTACGTCAGGCGCAAAATGAGCTTAAAGTCCAGGCGCCGCCACACATTTATCTACTCTTACCGCAAGTTGCCAGAACATTGCAGTCCGACTGTTGAATTTTTGAGAAAAAGAGGATTTCCCTATAATATCTTCCTTACTATGCAGACGAGAGGCATTAATTATGTTCATGCATGTAACGGGGTCTAAATTTTGGTGGGACCTCCCTGGCCAAATTTTGGGGACCCCCCTGATCGACCAAAAATACCCTAAATTTTGCAAAAAAAATTTCGCAAAAAATTTTCCCGCCTTTTTTTACTTAAATTTGCCCACATTTTGGGGACCCTCCCCCGACTCGTCGATTTTGGAGCAGGGTGGATCCCCCCATCCCACCCTTGATACATATTATGTTCTATTTCAGATTTGTCCTTAGCGCTGTTCTCAGTGGCCTGGGCAATTGTCCGACCATCGTCAGGGCCTACTCTCAGCTGTCGTCTACGTCTGGTCAAGATCTGGTCGCCCTAGGTTGGTTATAATTTTTAATTATTAATTCAAATAGTTTTATCTATTGTTTTTTGGTTTTTGTTACCGCTCTGTATACATTTGCATTCGTTATATTTTAAACTGTAGGTGGTAGTTGTAGTTGGTGGGTGCTTGACTGCACTATTTTGATTCCAAATGCAAAAGATGTCCGGTATGAGGGTCAATTCAGACAGTTAGGTGGGTCACTGCATGCTTGTCGGGTTAGTCCCCTATGAACGAACTCAAAGTTAGTAAGTCCAGGAAATGCAGCACCAGAGGTGTACACAGTGTTTTTTAGAAAAACGCAAAGTAGGATATTACCATTCTATAACCTTTAGTATGTTACGTATAGAGTTATGTCACTGTTAAGTAAATTATTTGATTTTGGCTTAATATTTTAGGCACTACGGATGGCTGCATCCAGTTGATCAACAGTGTTTCTGGAGAAATCGAAAAAGATTTCGCCATTCATTCATGCGCTGTAAAGTAAGAGCATTATGGGAACATAGATGTATCGCTTGCATATTGTGACAAAGACTGAAAAATTAGCTAGCCTGGTTTAAATCAGCTTTGTTCTGTTGCTTATACACTGGAACAGGTCAGCTATAATATAGGCTTGGACTTGTGAATGTTCTGAGGAGTTTCAACAATATCGGTCCTGGACAAAAATTGCCAAAATTGGCAGGTACGTCACCATTGTAAACGGAAAATACGTTCTCTACCAGTAAAGCCACGATTTTTTGACAAACTGACTTATTGACAGTTTGCACAAAACCGGTAAATTTGTGCATGTGATGAGAAGCTGTTGCTGCTCAGGAAAGTTTCTAAGAAGTCTAGTTTTGTAAGAAAGTTTAGTAAAAACTTGGCAAAGCCGGTTTAATCAGTCTACCTAATCAGTTTCAACTTAGTCATGTTTAACATCGAGCCAAAAGTCCAGTCAGACTAAAGTAAATATGACATAATTATGACACGTTACTTTAGTGAATTGTTCCAACGTAGTGATTGGCGTAGTCATTAGCCAACTACCTAATAACCTAATGAGGCACAAAATGTTGTGTCGAAAAGAGTTTTAAAGCGTTTTTAGCAAACGCGACTGAGTAGTTCCGTGTTTTTTCCGACCTGTATTCCCCTTATACAACTGATTGTTTTGTTATTTAGATGTCTTGAGTGGGGCTCGGAAAACACTATCATCAGCGCAGGCTATGTGCAGACTCTGAGCACAGCCAATGTGGTCCGCAATGAGTTGTTTGCAACTGATATCAGAACAGGTCAGCACCAATAGTTATCGAGTACGGTGTAGGACTAAGCAACGGATACCGACTAAGGTATGCCATTTCTTTCGGTGAAATTACTAAATAATTCATGCACCCTTCCCCCATACATAAAAAAATAGTTGGGGTCGGCTTCTCTGCTACACCAGTCCTGCAAGAGTTGAACTTGAAACCATTGTGAGTTAAGACTGTCTTGTACAGCAAGGTAACACTGCTTTGGTGGCGTAATTTGACTGCAGTATTTGAAAAAGAATTTTGTTACAACTTTTTACTTGAAAAAGAATATCATTGCATCACGCTAGCAATAAACGACCATGTTCTTAGGTTTAGGCAATAAACACTTTTGCATAATTTTAGGTGTCTCTACATCCATTCGGGCTGAATGCGACGAAACCCCCATCGATATATTGAAAGTCTCTCATTATCAGTAGGTAGTTTGCGTTATCATTTACGTTTATGAGATACACGTTGGTGTTTAGGTGTATCTTTTTGACTGACTGTAGTGCACCAAAATTACCTGCGGGCTATATGCACAGTCAACTGCCAAGTCTGCGCTTAACATGCATTTCAGGCTGACTGTGGTGCTAAACTGTTGTTGTTTGTCCGCAGACAATTATGTTTATTTTTGTATTATAACAACTGGCTGCTTGTCAGCAAAGGCTGTTGTAGCGTGTGACTAAAGTCGATCGTAATTTTAACCCTTTCATGCCGGGACTTTCTCTGTCTAGGCGCCCGGAATCTGACACCCTCTGAGAGGAATCTGAGAGATCGCAAAACCACCATTCGACAGATAAATAAATGGTGAACAAAACATATTCCGGCGATTAAGGGTCTAGGACGCACCGTTTTTGAATTATAAGCGCTCAAAGTTGAAAGTGTGTGAAAATTTTGCGCCATCGCTCAGGCATAATATTATGTACCTCACGCTAGAGTATTAACACAGCAACCCTGGGCTTTCCATAGTTGATTGCTATAAATAAATTACAATATCCGCTGTATCTGATGCACAAAAAGCTGAATAAATTTGACTGCTAAATACAAAGATCTACGATTGGTAAAAAAAGTTCGAGGATTAGCTGACTAGATCTAACTAGCCAAGTTTTACAGAACCAGATAGGGCATTCATAACGTTGGTGCCATATGGTCCTTCCAGGCATGAAAGGGTTAAAACTTTAAGTTGCTTATGTTATTTTTCTGTGAATAGGCATAATAATAATTTAGGTGTTATTTGGCGATTGCATTCAAAGAACAACCACTGGAAATTTGGGATCTGATGACCTACAGACTGCTTAGAAGAATGTCAAAATCCTGCCCATTAATTTTGGACATGGTGAGTGTTGTGCTAGGCTTCATCTAGGGGAGACACGACTCTAGTGCTCAATCATAGAACTCACGATTTACTTAGAATGCAGTGTATCGAAACTTTTTGTGCTCAATAACTAGTTTTGAAGCAATGTTTATTTAAAAACTGTTTAACTGTTTAATTGAAGCATTTCCAAATTCCCATAGCATAACTTGTTTTGGAATATGTGTTTCTTGTGTTTTATCTGTTGTGTTTTTCATTCTTTCTATTAGGCTTGGTCTGGCAAGCATCACAATGCCCGGGTGATTCGCAAATCTTCAACCAGCTTCGAGGCCATTCGGAGAAACTCCACAACTTTGGATGACTCTGGCATTGATGTGTCACAATTTCCTGACAGCAGGTACTAGCCTATTTTGTTCACATCAACTAGTTACTTCGTATGATTATGTTCCAAACTAAATTTGTAGAGTGTTCTTGTCCTGACAATATTTTTGAGGACAAATTTGAACTATATAGCATTTGAAGTTTTATGTCTGTGAACACCAGATGCTAGTAGAGTCTGATTTCTTTCTGTGTTGAGTTATATGTGGGGTAACAGAGGCTTTCTCTGCGACAGAATTTAGAAATTTTCAGTGCTACTTTTCACTTTTATTATTATTACTACTTATACTACTGCTACTGATATATTAAGGTTCTCTGCGCAACATCAAGGGGCTCATGCGAATGTTGTCACACTCGCTTATCTATTGAGTAGTTATTATTTGCGTTTATATATTCCTCAGTTTACAATTTAGCTATGTGTCACGCATGGTGTTTCGTTTTGGACCTAGTGTAGAACGTCCTTTTCTCATAAATTGTAGCATTCCGTTGATAGTAGTTTTCTATACGATCACAACTGCATTCAAGCTGAACACCGTTTTTGCACTTGGCATGCTTTAGCCCACCCTATATAAATTGTTTGCTCATCTATTTGATTGTAGCAGCTCGCAGACCATCTATCGTGAGAACTTGGTGGTGATGGACAACGACAATCACCTGTACCACATCGTGGTCAAGGGACTGCACGTCCGGGACGGCAAGGAAGTGAGCACTCAGTGGCAGACCAACAGCGTGGTCACCAGCATGGTCTGGAAGGACGACTATTTGGTGTTCGGAGACAGCGAGGGCAGAATACAGCTGTGGAATTTGTCCGGCAAAGAGTCAAGGTAACTTTATACAGTGCCCGCATGATTTGTTAACTTTGTACAGTTCTACTATAAACTGTGCCACAGTTTAATAACATGGAGAAAATAAGAGCAACATGTTGATGATTTAGTTAACGACACGATTAGTAACCAATATAACACAAAACACTAATAACATTACAATGTGGCGCACCGGTACCGACCGACCGATTACCGCTAGCTCTAACTCCCAGGGGCTGATGGGACTGACAGTTCCACCGAGTGTAAATAACCTGTGCATGTAATTTTTACGCAGTAGAACCAGCATTCACTGTCATCAGGTGAAATTGGAATTTGGATGGGCACGCCCTAATACTTGATATCGTTTCTGTTTACAGACCGAAATGATAAGGGTACTCATTGAACCTAGTTTCCGCGAAACGGCTTTGCCAATGTGTAATAGCTCAGTAATGCATTATTAAAAGTTTTCTGCTGCTGGGGAGACAAATCAGCCAAAAGTGGAAAGGAATTGGCAGACAGCCGTTCTCAGAGAAAAAGGCAGTGTCTACAATGGCACAAGATGTATTCCATGTTCGCTCATAATTTGCGTCTGTTTCAGAGCTGTGAATTCTCAGCGAAGTTTCGTTAAGCGGCTGCAATTTTCCCATTTGCCTGGTAGCTATATCCTCATCGCCCTTCATACTGACGGCGTTTCCATTTGGAACATGCAAAAAGTTGGTTGTTTTTGTTTCTAAAGACAGCAGAAGTTAATTTGTCTGTGTTCCTAGCTTATTTAATGAAGAAAACACGCGATAATTATATACTTAATGAGTTGTATTGCATAATTATAGTGAGACTCAACTTATTAAGGTTCAACCAAAAATTGCTGGGACCTGAGAGAAAACGAAACACGAAATTTCATTACGAAAATAACTAATTTCAACCGTCAGGAATACAGCAAGTATATAGTCGCAAAAAACTACGCCATCTGTTTCATGTTAGGGTTCAGTAAAAGTTGGTCAGATTTACTAAAAATAATATCGCGTCATTTTATCTTTTGGTGCATGATTAATTTGAAAATTTATGCCGATTTTGTGCTTTTGTCATACGCGTAGAAATATTTTTTAAACCAGTACAAGGTACAATATGTTCATGGTAATTGGTATTGCAATATCATTGGTCGTATTATTCACTGCTTCCTTGTGGGTTCAGTTTTCCTGCCTTCATCAGTTGACGGCATCGCGCGATCTGCCGATGGGCGTGAAGGTGCTGGACGTGGACGTGATCGGAGTGGACAGTCTGCCCGTGCTGTTGACCAGTGACGGCTGTGTCAGACTCTATGACCGCAGTCTCACCCAACTGGCTGCCCCCGTCAATGCTGTCAGTTTGAGCGGTATGTCTATGTCAGTGTTACTGTAAGGGGTCTTGTCATTAAGACCGAGCTTATTAAGACCGTCTTAAAGTCTTAATAAGACGAAATCGACTTAATTTGCAGCCTTTATGTTGGCCGCATTACTTAATATAATTAACTGCTCGCGACAGCTGTCCTAGCCCGCCTGAACTTTGCTGAAGCTTAAAGCAGTGTTTCGATAACGAACTTTTGGTAGGACGTGTGGTTTTTTTGAGAGTTATAATAATATATTAAACAATAACAATAGTAATATCTTCAATCGTTTCTCAGTTGCATGTTTAGCTGTGAATTTTTTCTATCAGCTTATTTTGCAGAGTTGGTTCGAATGTCGGAACTTTTTTGAAAGTTTGTTTTTCTCCCAGTGCTCAAATCTTCTGGTTCCCAGTTTCCACACTCCAGAAATCATTTATATTTTACATGTGTCTGGGAAATCTGGCTCTGGCTTTTTTTTGATCAAATTATAGTAAAGGTCTTGTTGACACTTTGTTGAGCAGAAAACTAGACCTCTAGTCTAGACATGCTTTTTTGCACTTTGGGTGGAAGAATGCATAAAGGCAGTCTAACGTTAAAACCAGTCTAAGGCGCTCTATTTTAGTTCTTTAGATCATCATAATGAAAAGTTCTGCCTATATTACATAGGCTAGAATGTTGCCCTTAGACTGCGTTTAGCAATACTGAGCTAAGACTGCCTTTATGCTTTCCACCGTTCATGTTTACATTTAGGGTTGTTCTGCCCACAGTTACTGCCGCCCGTGGTCTCGTGGTTCTTTCGTGTGGTCTTCATGGACACCATCTTGCAGAGTATTCTGTGCGGGGAAAATGCGAAATTCGACTTTTCTGTTGCTGTCAAAAATGCGTCCATTTCTGAATTGGAAAGACAGCTGATGATTAAACATTTTTCTGCTCTAGACAAGTAGGTTACCACGTTTACTGTGGCAGTTCCAGAGATACGTAGCACGGCTTAGATTATGCAACCATACTATTAATTTGAGTATGCGTATTTATGATGACATTATAACAATGAAACTATAATCCCTTGTTGCAAAGGCTTGTAGTTTGGGTAGTCAAATGCAAATTGCCAATCTTAGAGAAGGACGATAGTGAAGTATGATCTAGTGTGTTGTTTTTTACTGTTTTAGTGTTTGAAAGTGTGCTTTTTTATGTACATGTATATATTTATATTTGAAATTATTTTTATTATATTGAAATTATATTTTTATGTTTGAAACTTAATTTTTTGTATTTTTTCAGTGATATTGTCGATGTACTAACCAGCACTACTTTATCGATTCCAGAACGCTGTCTGATGGTTTCAAAGTAAGTTACTCCCAGTTCCAAGCTTTATTATTTCGAAACAAAACTAGTACTATCAATATGATTTTTGCTATATATATGTGTATTATATATATTTTTTGAGTATTCACTGTCTATTTTTAATGTTATCTATGTTGTAGTTTTACTTTAGACTATTCGGTGACAGCTGGAGTGACAAATTTTGGGAAATTGCTCGGTATTCTCTTGGTGATACTAATTTTACGGTAAGTGCACTGCGTCACAGACACGATCCATGGAATGCATAAAGGCAGTCTTAAGTCAGTCTTGCTAAGCGCAGTCTAAGGGCAACATTCTAATTTCTAACCTATGTAATATGTGTCGAATTTTTCGTTACGATGTTTTATTTTACTGAAATAATTTTTTTACTTGTGTTAGCGTTAGATTGGTTTCATGCAGTTTGTGGTACTGTGTGTTACTTGTCTTCATGTAAGTGATCGCCATTGGCTCGGGATCTTGTAAAGCGTTGACTCATATTGCGTGCAACAAGAGTCCATAATAAGAAGAGTATGACACTCTTCTGGACCCCAGCTTGGCCGCCGCGGACATGCTGCGACCATTATCTCCCGAAAAAGGCCACAACTGTGGGGGGGGTACCCCCCTACACAAATGAAGGCATAGCCCTTAACTGTGGGGGGGGGACCCCCCACAAATCAGACCATAGGTCTCAAACGTGGGGGGGGGGACCCCCCCCACAAATGAGGGTATACCCTCAAATGTGGGGGGACCCCCCACGTTTCGTACAACCTAAAAAATGACCCGGAGAAGCCCTGCCGCCAACGTTTCGTACAACCTAAAAAATGACCCGGAGAAGCCCTGCCGCCACGTTTCGAGGTAAAATCTCGCACCCAGGGGTATTTTGAGGTGCTGAACTCGAATCCGGGGCTTATTTTTGTCTACCTGTTACCCTGGACCCTATTTACCGACACGGACTACCCACTTTGGAGGACTCTGTTTGAAACTGATATTTTTCATATCTGGGGGCAATTTTGCACCCTGACACAATCCAGGGTTAACTTTTGTCTAAGATTCCCTGGGACTCCGACCCCTTGGGTGCCAGTTACCACCAAAAAATCCTTGAGTGTTAATTTTTCGCCATGACATTTATCTTAAAACTGCAGAACACTTTCAGCCTCAAAGTTTGAACTCATTATTGGGTTGCCGACCAGTTGCGAAGCAAAGGCAACCCTTTTGTATCTGAAATGTCTGTTATTGGGTTACCGACCAGTTGCGAAGCAAAGGCAACCCTTTTGTATCTGAAATGTCTGTTATTATTATTAATATTATTATTATTATTATTACAAGACTAGTGCGTCTAGTTTAGACTAGTTCGACCAAATCTAGATCTGACGTAAGTTATTGTATGACAATAAAAAATTTTGAATTTTTTTCAAATTTTGTTCAAAATTAAATTTCAAAGTGATTTGATCTCATATGAGGTGATTATAGGTAGTCACTAAAGGGAAAAATTCCAGGAGCCATAACGTTTGTTAGGGTTATGGTATCGACGTGAAATTTGTTTTATATGCTTGCGCTTGTCAAGAGCTATCAATTGATATGTCGCATGATGACGTAAACGGCGAAAAATGGTCAGTATAAAAATAATAGTCATACGTGACTGGCCGTTACGTCCGTAAACGTCATGTAAGGTATCATCTGAAAGCCCTTTCAATTCTGAGTTGAATGCTGTCAATTTTGTGTTTCTACGTTAACGTTGACGCAAGTTATAACGATTTTAATTTTTTCGAACTTTGTTCGATACGTTTGTGGTGTGAGTAGTCGCGGAGGAATTTTTTCGAACAAAATTGTTTTCTAAAAAGAACTTTTGACCATAACTTATTTCAGGTACCACGTAAAAGGTTCTAGTTTTCAAAGTTAGATAGGGTAGAAGACTGGCTTTCATTTGATACCAAAAAAGCTATACGTTAACGCTGACTTATATACCGAAAAACTTCTTTGACCACATAATGATGTTTTTCAGCCACCACGGTTTTGGCAATATCTTTTTTTAGGCTCCGCCAAAATTTTTATAGTTTCCGCAATTAGACAGTTCAGAACAGGCGCTTACAATTGACACTAACCAAACTATAGATTCTGGCTTACTTGTCCCCAATAGCGTCAAAATACATTTGAAATATTAATAATACTGGACCACTGCCACCGTTTTGGCCATAATTTTTTTCAAGTACCGCGTAAAATGATTTAGTTTTCGCTGTTGGATACCTAAGAGTTAGAGCTTTTATTTGATACCAAAAAAGCTATAGGTCACCGCTGACTTATATGCCGAAAAACGTCAAAATATTTTGACTAAATATTGCGTCATTTTGACGTACTTTAGGCTATAACTTTATTCAGGTACCGCGTAAAAAGTTCTAGTTTTCACTGTTAGTTTGGGTAGAAAAAGAGCTTTCAGGTGATACCAAAAACGTTACGGTTATATTTGTCTTACTTGCAGAAAAACGTCAAAATAGATTGTTATCGTGTTTAGCTGCATAAACGCAAAATGTTTGACGTTTTGGCGCCATAACGTCCGGATAAAAGGTCTTACAGATTTGAAAAGTTCAAATCTAATGCAGAATTTGCTCGTCTACAATTTGGCGTTTTCAGTATGTTTCTATGACTAGTAGAAGATGAATTATTCTCATTATCATAATTATTAGGATAGTTCATATTGTAATTAATATTAATACAAGACTAGTGCGTCTAGTTTAGACTAGTTCGACCAAATCTAGAACCTGACGTACGTTATTGTGTGACAACGAAAATTTTTTGAAAATTTTTTCAAATTTTTATCAAATTTGAATTACAATGCGATATGATCGCATATGAGGTGATTATAGGTAGTCACCAAAGGGTAAAATTCCAGGAGCCATAACTTTTTTCAGGGTTATGATATCGACGTGAAACTTGTTTTATATGCTTGCATCCATGTTAGGGTTTCTATTTGTTCTTTTCTTTTTGTTTGTTCTCAACAACAATGGCGTAGCCAGGAACTTTTTTTGGGGGTGGGCACATACATGTATGAGGGGGGAGATGGGGGGACCCCCCCAAATCGAGGACCCGGGGGGGAGGGTCCCCAAAATTTGGGCAAAATTTTGAACAAATGGAACTTTTTGGCGCAATTTTTAAAAAATTTTGCAAAATTTAGGGTATTTTTGGTAGATCAGGGGGGGAGGGTCCCCAAAATTAGGCCGGAGAGGCCCCCCCAAAATTTTGACCCCGTTACATGTATGGGAGGGCATGATTTTTCGATTTTTTGACATGTCTTAACATGCGCTTAATTGCAATTATATCGCAAAAATTTACACCTATTAGGAAATTTCATTAAATAACAATGGTATATATTTTTTGACCATGGCGGCATATAAAGTAAACTGGAGCTCAGAACACTAAAAATTACAAAATCGGCGGGCCGGCCATGGTTCAGAAGCTAGATAATTTAATAATTTTAAAGAGATTTTTGACATTATATACCAACCGCGCACAAATTCACAAAAAATTTATTTTTACTACACAAACAGCTAAAATGTTAAAAGGTAGCCTTAGCTATCACATTGGCTTTAGTCATTGTTTGAGAATACGACTTTATCTTCACCTTACCTGTGGCTAAAGTTAGCCTAACTTTACCTGCAGGTTACTTTGAGAATACGGCCCCAAAAAAAATTGGGGGAACGACATCCCGATGTTTTTGTAATGAGTAAAAATGCACTTTTTAGCAATTTTAACATTTAAATTCGCGTTAAAAACGCAAGATTACCGCCAACAAAGCTGCAGGGGTCTGGGGGCGGTAGCCCCCAGAAAAAAAGGCCAAATTTGGTCAATGGGAGACGTATCGGAAATTTTTTCAGGCCGAACCATAAAAACCGAAGGGGTGACCCTTGTGTACAATTTCAGTCGGAAAAAATGTCGGGTCGGGGGGAATTACACCCCCCTGGCTGCGCCCCTGCTCGCATATACATGCATAGGTTTTGATAAAAGATGATAAGAGGCAAGAGTAAGACACAGAGTTGCAGGAGTCTGGGGGCGGCAGCCCCCAGGAAAAAAATTTCCAGAAATTTTTGATTTTTGTGCCGAATTTGGTCAAGACTCAATTGGAGACGTATCTCAATATTGTGTTTAGTGTGTTAGGAAAGCAAATGCAGCATAAATGTATATACTAATATACGATGAACATGTGTATATATAGGCTTTGGCGAAAGGAGTAAGCCAGCAAGCCCCCAGTGTTCTGGGAGCTTCGGCTTCGATTTTTGAATTTTCATTTAAAACAGTGCATTCTGAGCTTGTCACAGGCATGCCGGCAATTTCCATCAAATTTATGCGATTTCTTCCTAAATTTAGGCCAACATTATAAAAAAGTCGCTAATTTTTACACTAAAGCACGGTTTTGTAGCCAAAAGGCATTTTTGGTTAACATTTTGGTTCCCGTTTGGACTACCCCGCAAAGCGACGAATTGTTTACTTTACCTTCATTTACGAATAATAATTATCAGCATTAAACTTCATAATACACCATAGCAGACACAAGCCATGTTGTGTATGTATATGTGTATATATATATATATATATATATATATATATATATATATATATATATATATATATATATATATATATATATATATATATATGTGTGTGTGTGTGTGTGTGTGTGTGTGTGTGTGGGGGGGGGGGGGGGGGGGACACACATTGTACATAATACATAGTTGTGACTTGTGATGAATGAAAAGGCACAGCCCTCGAAGGAAAATTTTTGAAATTATAGTGTAAACTGGGTCAATTGGGGTTTGGGGACGTGCCGGAAAATTTTTTCTGGGAGTGGGAAAAACCAAGGGGGGACCACGGGAAAAAATTTTTCGTTTGAGGAATTTCGGGATGCGGACGCATTGCGGACGGCTGAAAAAAACTGCGGACGACTCAAAAAAATTGCGGATGTCCGCACTGTGGTCCGCAAAAAAAAACCTTGGGCTAGAGGTCAGATTGGGAGCCTGGCTGACGGGTTGGCTATATATATAAGGCTTGGCAGCAGTGGCGTATTTAGGGAGGGGGGGCTGGGTGGGTGTGCTGCAGCCTCCCCCTTTGCGGTTCGAGCACCCCCCTTAGAGGGTCGCAGCCCCCCCCCTTTGAGCGGCGGTGGCTCACTCCACAACATGGTGGGACCCATTGCCCCCCACCCCCCCCCCCCCCGTGGTAAGGTGGCTCACGGTTGCTCCGCTGCTGCGCACCCCCCCCCCCCCGAGGTAAGGTGGCTCACGGTTGCTCCGCACCCCCCCCTTTGCGAAATCCTGGATACGCCACTGGTTGGCGGTCTCGGTCTCGGTCTCGTAAAAAAACCCACTAAAAAAACCCAAAACAGACTAGGCTGGTCTCGGTCTCGGTAGGAAAACCGAGACCTGCCACAGGGTGGTCTCGGTATTTCAGATGAGACTTAAAGTTTTGAAAACTTACTAAAGTTACGAAGATTTTTTTTGATAATGTTGAGTTTCTCGCAACTTCGCAAGTCATACACTCATACCTCATAACCTAAGGGTCATTTTTTTGTAATTTAATTACAAATTTTTCATAATTCAAAGTATCTCAAAAAATTTTGAAATTGAAACTTGATTTTTAGTATTTAGGCATACTTTTACACCAGCTTGCCATTGTGTATCTAAAATTGACCCCAAACTGCCGTTTTTTGAAAAGTCACATTTCAGGAGCGCCACCTTAAGTTATTGAAAAAAACCAAAAGTAGAAAAAAAGTGGAAAAAAAGTTGTACTACTTTTTTTCTACTCCGAATTTTTTATGTGACTGAACTCCTTGGGTCTTATACAAAATGGGATTTATGCGGATTATATCTAATTATATTTCGTCAATAACGCAGTCAGTTAAACGTAATTTACTGAAACTAGGCACACATCGAGATAATGTATATATATAAGTCATGTAGCGCAGGTCGAAATTTCAGCAGGCTTCATGGAAGCTTAGGTAACAAATCATATGCTAAAACTACATGTTCACACACTGCATTTATTAATGAAAGAGTACAAGGGCCAATGTTTGGTTTTATTCTCGGCCCAGCAGTATATATGGCCAAGCCCAATTCTTTATGCGTACATAAGCGGACGACCGTAAGAATGGCTCACCTTTGCTCACCCACGGAATTTTTTATTGTAGAAATTTGAAATTTATTGTAGAAATACTGCATTTCAGGTGCAATAGACAATAAATTTCTTAATTTAATAAATTTATTATGAGATAACTAGGCGAACTAAGTACCCGTAACAACATGTCTATCTATCATGTCTACAAACCCTTTGTGCAAAGTTTTTCAGTAAATTCCAGAAGACGATTTTTAAAGCTACACATATGTTATTCCATTATGTAATACATGGGAACCAGAAACAAACTTTTGTATTGCCTAAAACGGAACTTAGAGCCAACTGTAATTTATCTGATTTCGCTCAAGCAAAGAGCTGGATTTGATTAGTTAAAATAGTAAAACTAAAGTCTGACCAAAAAATGTATGTGTCAAACTCCATTGCTTCATAGCAACTCAGTCGTTTAAGATAACCCCAATAATGTATATATCATTCGAAAGCATTTTTGATGGAGATTTTCATGAAACTAAAATATTTGAAAAAATGTTGAGTCAAAATTTTTAATTCAAATAAAATTGATTTTTTTTCGGCTACTTATTTAAAACCTAATGTATTATATATCATTCGATAGCCCTTAACATTTTACGTCGAATGATATATA
This sequence comes from Trissonchulus sp. WLG1_4, assembly GCA_030248245.1. Classification (NCBI taxonomy): domain Eukaryota; kingdom Metazoa; phylum Nematoda; class Enoplea; order Enoplida; family Ironidae; genus Trissonchulus; species Trissonchulus sp. WLG1_4. The sequence goes on along the minus strand of JASANF010016450.1, from coordinate 37,459 downwards.
CAACATGACTATAGCATGCACCTGTCAACATTTATCGATTTTTTAATTTTTGATTTTACCATTTTTTCCATAACTTTGTTCAATTAAATCACAAGTGCATGTTTTTGGTATCAAATGAAAGCTAAAGAACTGAACTATTTTGTGGTAATAATTATTTTACCCAATTTTGAGCAAAAATAGCTGAAAAATGACTGTAAACCAGACAAATATTAAAAAAAATTTAATGTCAATTTTTGAAATTTTATTACTTTCACAGACTGCGCGGGGTCACAACGCGTCGATTGATGCACAATTTGTCGGGTTTGGTTAAGTATTTGTTGAGTTACAGCGAATTAAGGTGGTAGTTGCGTTTTCGAGGATTTTGTGATTTCTATGTAAACTTTGCGCCACCAGTACTCAAGTTATAATTGACGCCTGAGCATAAATTTTTGGGACAATACTGTAAAGGTCAAAATCCCCAGGCATGTCTCTCACTTTTTCGAAATTTCGCCTGTGGACATTTTTAGACGGTTTTAATTACAAGAAAATATCTTAAATTTTCGCTGCGTTTGCTTATCAGCTATTTTCTCAGTAAATTGATTAGTTATTAAAAAAGTGGGGGACATGCCTGGGGATTTTAAACGTGTCAAAAACCTTACCAACTTTCAGCCCCAACAGGTAATCGTATGATTCAGAGCTGTGGCGCAAACTTTTATTAAAAATTTGTAATATTTTGGAAAGGACCTTTTTTTAGTCGCTTATACTGAAAACAAAATCACAGGTTAAATTTCATTGCATGGCATACATTTAGAAAAGATATTGTTCTACCTCATGCAAAAGACCGCTTGCGATTTGAATTTGTAAACGCTGAGCTATAACTTTTCAAAAAACACCCAAAAACGCAATTACCCCCGCGCCAAAAATGCCGTTTTTCAATGGAAAAATCAAAAATTAAAAAATCTATAAATGTTGACAGGTGCATGCTATAGTCATGTTGTATATAATCATTCGACGCAGAATGTTAAGGGCTATCGAATGATATAATACATTATTAATTATTAGGTTAAGGGGGCGCTCCGGGAATCAAGGATTTGGGCCGTATTTTTTAAAAACAGCCGAAATGACCTATCATTCTTGAAGGAAAGTTGCCCAAAATACTATTTCTGATGTTTTGACGTGCATATCTCCAAAGCAAAAAATTTGAAAAAATTGGACGTTACTGATTTTATTCGACTTTTACACAAACTCAGCAAGTAAGCCAGTGCATCAACGCTTTTTGAGGTTTTCCAAACAGATGATACGTAGATTTTATCAGTCGTAATGAAAAATTAAAACAATTTTATTGCGTTCTGTGCAAAAAAATCGCACAAGAAACCATTTTCAGAAGCAGCAGACTCAAATATAGGCTGTGTGAATACAAAACCAATTATTCGGCATTCCATTATAAAATGCTGGTAAGATATTTTTCTACAAAAATTTGCACAATTATAGTCTTAGGCTCTGCGCAGTTGAACAATTTTTTAGTTTTTTAAAATAAAGCTTAGAAATTTCTTTATATGAATTTTATTGCCCAGAGTTCGACTTCGAAAACACATAATGACATTTTTTATCCAAATCCGACAAAAATGTCAAAAACCAAAATAATGTTCAACTAGATAAGCACATAAGCTACATTTTGGTATATAAAGTGTGACTATACGCAAAGTATGAGCAGAGTTATTTTTTGCCGAAAATTCACTCACGTTTGATGCTCTGGGAGTCACGTGACATGATAACGTGATTTGAAATTTTGCCTCCTGTGTTCTTTTGTGCCATACCACATATATGTATAGTAAAGTTTGGTATTTGCCAACTTTTTTGCCAGTTTTCGATGTAACCCCCGATTCCCGGAGCGCCCCCTTAATACAATACATTAATACATTAATATAATACATTAGGTTTTAAATAATTAGCCGAAAAAATCAATTTTATTTGAATTAAAAATTTTGACTCAAAATTTTTTCAAATATTTTAATTTCATGAAAATCTCCACCAAAAATGCTTTCGCATGATATATACATTATGGGGGTTATCTTAAACGACTGAGTTGCTATGAAGCAATGAAGTTCGATACATACATTTTTTACGCGGCGGCGTCAGCCGCCGCGTATATACTATATTGCAATCGGGACCTATGATTGCATGCAGTTGTACTATAAAACTGCTGGCAGGTCAAAATAAAGCATTGTTTGTGTGAGCGTGTGTGTCATTGTGTGCATGTGGCTATGTTATGCATTACGTATATACTTGGTTTATTCTACTTTGTCCCAATTCTACTTTGTCTCAATGATTATGATGGGTTGTTACGGTTTGATTAACAGGCCAATCAAAATTGAGTAGGTGGAGCGTGACTAAGGTGACAAATTGAGGGCAAAACAATTATCTAAGAATAATAGTTTTGTTACATTCGAGACTAGCTTGGAAATCCACTAGGTTCATTTTCGATCGCTAACAGCTATAATTAAAAAAAAATTTAATTTTTAATAAAATTTATCATTTCTCTTATATTCAAGGCAGTTAGTAATAGCATGTGCATTACTTTTAAGCAAACTATGAATGTCCGCGCGATTAAATTGAGTACCAGACGAAAGATATTTCTTACTAAAAATTATATATATTTATGCATTGAACGCTTTTAATATGTTAATAACACTATTTCATTTTTTAAACGGTTGCTTTGATTTTATTGAAACACTATTGTACAATTCTGCACTATTGTGAAGGCTACAGTAAGAACAGTAATACAGCAATACATAGATATGCTCCGCCTACTTAGTGTACCTCATAGGTTATTGGCTGAACAAATATAGGCGTCAGCCAATCAGATTTGTTGGGACAAACTAGAATTGGGACAAAGTAGAATACGCCATATACTTAGCTACATAAGACTGATTGATTTGCAAGACCACTTGTACGAGCATGTGTCAGATTATACATAACATGTACGTCCATAGAAAATTTATCTAATTAAACAGTGTTGCGATGAAACCTGGTGGGACAATGTTTCGCAGATTACTTATCAGCGGGTTGTAGCCAAGCAATGTCAGACTTTAGATGACGTTGGTCGTTGCCAACTATGTAGTGATGTTGGTCGGATCGCCGAACCGGATCGACATTAAGATCGGCGATCCAAATCGGTAGTATAAATTGAGTCTCGATTCCACGTAATGTACGTATCAGATAACTAAACCAAAGGCATCCTATAGGCTGACCTAAGAAGCTACTGCTCTGTTTAGCGTTTTGCAAATTAAAGTATAATTCCCTTTGGAAATTAGATTGTCATTTAATTCAGTCGCAGTCAGTATAAGTTGACCCACAATCGGTTTCTTTTTTCGACCAAAAAGGCAACTCTTTTCTCAAAACTGTATCCCTAGTTTAGCCCATGGAAAGCAGTCGCAATAGTGACATTTTTTGACAATTTTGAAGACATTTTTATTTTCTATCAAAGTTTTTGGTTGTGGGAGTTTGGAACTATGTATGTATTATTGCAAAAATGACATCTTATGATCTACAAATTCAGTAGAACTGTTTTCAACACTACTTATTTTAATTACTAAAGCTTATACGGCGTCAGCGGCTGCCGATACTACAACTGAGGTTGAGTTGAGTTGAAGTCATTTTAGAACCCAGATTCACCCGATAAAATCGCTATTGCGACCCGCAGATGCAAATTTAGACTCATTATTTGAATGTAGCTGCATGACTGTGTAGATTTATAAAAGTAAATTGTCCCATATGAGTTTTTCTGATATGGCAACATTTGTAACCATTAGCGCTGTCATTGCTGGCTAGTATGTAGCTGAGACTGAGAATTGTCATGTTTAGTTGTAAATGTTGGCTTTAAAATATTTTGGTGCCGCGTTTTATATTCGAAGAATATCCTCAGCACTGTAAGCATGTCGCAACGATTTCTATCCAAAATTAATATAACTCTACTCAAAAAACGTGCTTGTTGGTCAGACTATAGTAGTTTAAATAGTAGTAAAAAGTAGTTTAAATAGTTTGGGGGTCAAAATTGAACGAATAGGTTAGGTTAAAAGTTTGTAAGATGTAAGCTCTAGGTGAAAATCAAACTAAACTTTAAGTAGTATAGTGGCGGCATCTCACACCTTTTTGGGGTGGGTACGTTGGGGTGGGTACGGCCAAATTGGGGTGGGTACGTTGGGGTGGTGTACGTGTTGCTAGCCTGTCTGTGTCAAGGTCAGCTATTTCAAGGTCATATTACTGCGTTATAGCTGTTGTCATGGTAACGACATGGTCTATCTTTCCTCGTGCGTGGTAAATATTTGGTAAAAAATGGTTAAGTTTTGGTTAATATTTTTGCTTTTTGTGTTAATCATAGGCATAGGTTATCAATTTTTGTGGTTTTGTATGGTCATTAGTGTGTGTTTTGTGGTAATATTTTGGTAAGTAAATGGTCGTTTTGTAGTCAGAATAGTGTAATAATATTTTAAATTAATGTAAAAATACAGAATTGTTAGATGATTGCATAGAATTTGATAAATATTTCAGTATTTGGTCATATTTTGGTCCGTCTTTGGTTAAGTTTTGGCTAATAATTTTGCTTTATGTGTTAATCATAGACATAATTTATCGATTTTTGTGGTTTTGCATGGTCGTTAGTGTGTGTTTTGTGGTTATATTTTGGTAAGTAAATGGTCGTTTTGTGGTCAGAATAGTTTAATAATATTTTAAATTAATGTACAGAATTACACAAATGTTAGATGAATGCATAGAATTTGATAAATATTTCAGTATTTGGTCATAATTTGGTCCGTCTTTGGCTAATTTTTGGTTTATTCTTTCGGTCGTATGTGTTAATCATAGGCATAGGTTATCGATTTTTGCGGTTTTACATGGTCATGTGTGTGTTTTTGGTGGTCAAATTTTCGTTCATGGTCGGAATTTAGTCAGTCTTTGGTTATTTTTTGGTCAGTTGTTACTGTTTTATTAATTATTAATTATTAATTAGCTAGTGAATCCCTTCAGCCATTGCTAAGCTATAGTGTCTTAAGTAAAACTATACACCTATCTTTATGTACTAAACTAAAATTTTACCGGGTAAACTTCGACTCACCATTTTTACTTAACTCCCCATAACTCAGGTAATACTGGTCCAATCAACTAAATTCTTACACGACCATTTAGTCCATTGCGTAACGCACAAAACTAGCTGTTTAAGTTTCTTGTATCTGCTACCAGTCCACAGCTACAGCCCGTAAAATTCCAAATTTAGCCTTTTTAACCCACTAGGCCGCTGCAAAACTTCCCTGTTGTCTTACTGTAAACCAGTTTTTACACTACAAAAACGTCTTGAAATCCAACTATTTGGGTAGAAAAGCTAAGTTTATTTCAGTAAAGTCCCTATAAATTTGGTTATCCTAGTCCGACTAAAGTCATCAAGTAGTCATCGGAAAGCTCTATGTTTGGGATACACGACTATATCCTGAAATACTTTCTATTCTCGATTGCGTTTTAACAACTAACGTAATAACGATACCTTAATTTATCTACAAGCACAAAACAACCAATTTTTTAATTTTTAATGTTAAAACATGTAACAGCATAACAGTATACACACTACAATGTACACAATTATAAATACATAGATATACAGTTTGTAAGGAATGTCCCAGCTTTCGACTGTTTCGTAGTTATCCCACACCAAAATTTGTAGCACTAACCAATTTTACGTACTCAACACATTTTACGTACTAAACTTCCTTGTTACTATTTATTACTTATTATTACTACTTATTACAAGTCTAGTGCGTCTAGTTTAGATCATTTTGACCTAATCCAGTTACTAGTCGAATAACAACAAAAAAAATCACGTAAATAATAGTAAAATAATTAATGTAGTGAAAACTAAATGAAGCGTAAACAGAGTTTGTTCAGAAATTCTACTTAGACACCTGAGGATAGGTTAAAATGACAAGCTTATGGTCTATTCTCAGCTAGTAAGCCAACTACTGAGGTATACTAAAAACGCAACACGCTAGGTGTACTAATAACGCACAACACTACGTATACTAAAAACTAAAACACTAAATGTATATGTATTGTATTTTCAATGTTAATATAACTGCATAAATACATCAACTTTGCAATATATTTTGGAACATTCCTTTTTTCAAATAATAGCATAGCAGATTACCAGCAGAAATAATAGTAGATTACCAGTAGAAATCACTAAAAAATAGCTGATGTTTTTCTCTAATGAACAAGTTACACATAAATTTCCATAATTTTAACGAATTGCTGTCGAAATTGTACTGTTATGAGTCAGAACAAACAACTTAAACGAACTGTTAACGGGCATTTTATTTCAAAAGTCTAAGTAAATTTATTATACCACAAAGAAAATACCTGAATTTTTAACTCCAGTTCAGTTAATGGGTAAAGTGAACTACAATTATACTATTTATTCAACGATATGAGAGTACAACTGAATGATCTCTCTTAACAGATTTAGTGAAATAAGAAGTTTGAACTTTTAATTTCTATTCTTAGTGTCTAAATGTCTTAATTTTTCACTATATTTTATCACTATATCTTTTAAACTCATACACAATTTTATAACTTTAGCAAAAAATTCACATGCAATTTATAACTTTAGTTAGAACGCACAAAAATTTTAATGTTTAGTGACGCCAAGTAGTGCAACTTAACTGCTGTGACTAACCTGAAACATCTACTTTGAAGCATGAAAATATATCCTTTTCAGTACTATAATACGTAAGTAATATAAAATAAATTGCTCAAAAAGTACCATTACACATATCTGAGTAAGTAATATTAGCTGTTTAGAGTTATAAATAACGACTACCAATAAGTACAAACACAACAGGTAAGTACTGTGATAGGAATCCGTAAAAAATTATTCCACAATACAGAATTCTGCATCATCCTTTAAGGGTTATTAAAGTTTGGAACAGCTTATCAGAATATACTGTCTCAGCTAATAATTTAGATATTTTTATAAAAGAACTTAAATTCTCTAGAATTGCTTGATACGAGATACCTTTTGTAACGTATATATTATATGTGTTGCGACTAAGCTAATTTTTGTTTTCATGTTTTCTCGCATTTCCTGTTTGTTTTTGTTATAGTTACTGAAAGTCTGAATTGTTATATTAAAAATTTAACTGTAATCCAATAATCTGGCGTATTTCTCTGAATAAAATTTTTGTTGTTGTTGTTGTTGTTGTTGTCAACGGCAATATAGGGGAATGAAAATGGTCAGACATTACCGTGGCTTTTTTTGTTGCATTGAAATAGCTTGCGGACTTATGAAACAATTAACTTTATCATCAAAACTGCACTAATTTCCTAGCTATAGCATACATAAGTCTCTGCAAACATAAAAAATTATAGAATATCTGTTAGTACTATTTGTCAGAACTATAATCTGGTAGTACATTTCAGCACAATAATACTCCTCCACATTATTTTTCTCAGCAATAGTTTCATAATATACTCGTCTTGCGTGCATCTGTGATGTTGTAATGTTAATCAGGTAATCGGCAAATTTAGTTTACTCACAGTACAAAAATCTTTGCAAATACTATAACATTGTGTAAAAATTCAGTTAACACTAAGTATCGCTGTATGCATAAAGTTAAAATTGACGTTAAAAACTACCAAAAACACTTATCAAAACAAAAAATACACAAAAAAATACCAATACTTACATGCCCAATGAACAATCAAGACAGTAAAAATCGCTAGTTAAAAGAATATTAAGCTACATAATGCTACTATAAATCAATTATAATACAGAAAATAGCACAACAATTTACTGCACAACAATGACTAAATTCCGACCATCAACCAAAATTTTACCACGAAAAATTCATTCACAACCACGCAAAACCACAAAAATCACAAAAGCAAGCCTATGATTTACACATAAGACAGTAACAACTGACCAAAAAATAACCAAAGACTGACTAAATTCCGACCATGAACGAAAATTTGACCACCAGAAACACACTCATGGCCATGTAAAACCGCAAAAATCGATAACCTATGCCTATGATTAACACATACGACCGAAAGAATAAACCAAAAATTAACCAAAGACGGACCAAATTATGACCAAATACTGAAATATTTATCAAATTCTATGCATTCATCTAACATTTGTATAATTCTGTACATTAATTTAAAATATTATTAAACTATTCTGACCACAAAACGACCATTTACTTACCAAAATATAACCACAAAACACACACTAACGACCATGCAAAACCACAAAAATCGATAAATTATGCCTATGATTAACACATAAAGCAAAAATATTAACCCAAAACTTAACCAAAGACGGACCAAAATATGACCAAATACTGAAATATTTATCAAATTCTATGCATTCATCTAACAATTCTGTATTTGGTGTCTAACAAGGCTCCACATGTGTCAGTGTGCGTGTGTATTTTCAAAAACATTAAGCCTGTTTCACACAATGGGGAAAAACGTGGGGAATCCCCACGTGGGGCACCCCATGTGACACCCCATGGGGTGCCCCGCGGGGTACCATGTGGCATCGTGTGACACCCCATGGGGTGCCCCGAGGGGCACCATGTGGCACCGTGTGGTGTCCCCCGGGGATTCCCCTGGGGAAACGTATTCACACGATGCGGCATGAACGCGCGGGAGTTTGAATTTTTAGGCGCGTAAACGGTCAAAATACTCAGTATTTACGAAGGTATTACATTGAATTTTGACATATGTGATATGTGCCTTGGGCATAAATTACGTGTAAGAATTTATAAAAATTATTTAAATTTTGTAGCTTACTTAAATATAATTAATGAGCTACGTATTCGTAAAAGCTGTAATAGACTAACCAAATGTGAAAGAATTAACTCAAATGATTGAGTTTAAGCCCTAAAATTGTCCTTTAAGCATTTGTATAAAGTCACGTGATCATCAACAGTGCTTACTAATTGGCTGTCGCATGTGGTGCCACATGGAAAAACGCACGGCGAGCGATGCGAAAAACGCACGATGCCACATGGTGCCACATGGTGCCCCTCGGGGCACCCCATGGGGTGTCACACGATGCCACATGGTGCCCCTCGGGGCACCACGAGGGGCATCATGTGGCACCAAGTGGCACCCCATGGGGTGCCCCGAGGGGCACCCCACGCGTTTTCCCCATCGTGTGAAACAGGCTTTAAAATAATTATAGTGATAAATAGATATAAATGTGCTAGATATAAATAATTAATTATAGAGTTAATTCGCAGGCCGGCGGCGAAACGCGGGCGGCGAAACGCGGGCGGCGAAACGCGGGCGGCGGGACGCGGGCGGCGGGACGCGGGCCGCGGGCCGGATTTTTGAAGTGTCGGCCCTTAGTGTTTGTGACCGGCCGGAATTTTTGGCCGGCCTGCCTGATGGTTACCGGCCAGCTCCGGCCGGCCGGCCGGCCGGGAAAAGCCGGCCGGCTAAAATCAGCCGGCCGGCCGGCCGATCGAAATCGGAAGGCCGGCCGGCCGGTTAAAAACACCGACCGGCCAGCCAGATTCAATCGACTGATAAAATAGGCCGGCATAACAATCCGACAGGCTAAGTTTATGCCGAAATGACACTTTGGACTTGAATCAATTGGTTTTATTCAAAAATTTGGCCACTCCGGCCTGCCGGCCGGTTTTCACAGCACAAGTAAGGTTAAGTGCAAATTTCGGGCCATAGTTGGAAATTTTAAATATGGAGCTGGTTGGGGTATGTTAGTGCAGCAAATTTTTTTTGATGCTTATATATTAGCCGGTTTTCTCATAAAATTATGCCTCACAGGCTTAGGCTTACCTAGGCTCAGTGTTTAGTTTTAGCGCTTAGACTCGTACCTCAGGCTTAGGCTTTGTGCTCAGGCTGAGGCTATGTCTTAGATTTTACTCTTTACAGCAAGGCTCCCGCTCCACATGTGTCAGTGTGAGTGTGTATTTTGTAAAAACACTAAAATATCGAGAATTTTGGCGGCCGGACAGGGACGATAGTGTTTCTGACCGGCCGCGAAAGCCGCCGGCCGGCTTCGGCCGGCGGAAAAGTTCGGCCGGCCCGTGAAAACCGGCCGGCCGGCTGGAGCGGCCGAATTTTTAGATAAAACCAACTGATTCAAGTCCAGAGTGTCATTATGGCATAAACTTAGCCTGTGGGATTGTTATGCCGGCCTATTTTATCAGTCGGTTGAATCTGGCTGGCCGGTCGGTGTTGTTAAGTTCAGTATATTAAATGTTAGTAAATAGTTTTATGTAAAAATTCCTGTAGCCTAATCATTGTGTAAATAAAATCATATACACGATTTCATTTTTTTACGCGGTTTCCAAAATTAAATACATATCTCACAGTTCTTGTAGGTAAATTTTGTTTTCAAAACAAAATATTGTTGACTAAACTAGGTATTACGAGACAAAGACGTCATTCATTTTTAATTGCGGCAAGAAATTTTTATGAATAAGAATAATAAACTAGAACGGCGGACCGCTAGTTAGACACTTTAGGGCGATTAACCTAACTACGGAATCAATGAGAAAAATGCAACTGACAGCCTACTCGTGCAGTTTATTTATTCAGATTAATTTAATCCCAGGGATTCGACTTAAAATTACTCAGTTTAATATAGGCGTGCCGAAGATTAAGTTTTAAATTGCCACAAATCAGGAGTAAACCGACATAAAAACGTCATCCGACGATATAGGCTATGACAAGTCATCTTTCTACCTCACAAAAACATAAGCTGCCACCGAAGGGATAGATTATCCAAACGTAACGCATACTTTTCTTTTTAACATAACACTTGCAGCATTTAAGAAACTGGCGCATTAACTAGGATGTGTCAATTTTTGTATTGTGCTCGATTTCAGTTTTTATGAATTAGTTTTAGCCAAGCCAAGTCCAGGAAGGCTTACTTTTGCTGGACAAGATCCCAACACTTTGATTTTAAAAGACACTGCTTTGAATGCGTCAGCTTAATGAAAAAATGTGTTTGCAATTCAACATCGAACCGAGTTCTCTAGCTAAATATTAGCCCACGGCTTAATCTCAGCTCAGCCTCAGGCCTAATGCTTGTCTTGACTTTATTGCACAATTCAGTAAGGGCAATTTTAAAATTGCCTAAAAAAATCGAAAATTGAAAAAATCAAAAAATGGCTTATCGAGTTGCATTGCTAAGCAAATAATTATTAAAACCTATTCTACTTCTTTTCTACTGCTTTCAGTTCCTGTTGGCCCTTTTCTCACCTTTTGCGGGCTCTGTCACCTAAATTTTTTTCTTTCATTCCTTCAGGTAAGGACCCAAAAATCGACCGTTCGGCCCTAAGCCTAAGCACATATAAGCCTTTATTTTCAAAACTCTCCCTAGGACAAATTTGATTCAAAACTTGGTTAGCCTTAAGCGTGATTCCGCCAAGCTTTCTGCGTGAAACTGAGTCCAGTCACGGCCAGATGTTAAACCCTAAACCGGCAGGCTAGTGGAGTTAAGGTGGTAGTTGCGTTTTCGAGGTTTTTATGATTTCTATGTAAACTTTGCGCCACCAGTACTCAAGTTAGAAGCGACGCCTGAGCATAAATTTTTGGGACAGTATTGTAAAGGTCAAAATCCCCAGGCATGTCTCTCACTTTTTTGAAATTTCACCTGTGGACATTTTTAGAGGGTTTTAATTACAAGAAAATATCTTAAATTTTCGGTGCGTTTGGTTTTCAGCTATTTTCTCAGTAAATTGACTAGTTATTAAAAAAGTGGGGGACATGCCTGGGGATTTTAAACATGTTAAAAACCTTACCAACTTTCAGCCCCAACAGATGATCGTATGATTCAGAGCTGTGGCGCAAACTTTTTGTAAAAAATTTTAATATTTTGGAAAGGACCTTTCTTTAGTCGCTTGTACTGGAAAGAAAATCACAGGTTAAATTTCAAGGCATAGCATACATTTAGGAAAGATATTGTTCTACCTAATGCAAAAGACCGCTTGTGATTTGAATTTGTAAACGCTGAGCTATGGCTTTTTAAAAAACACCTAAAAACGCAATTACCCCCTTAAGTGTCCGGGGGTCTTTTGATAATTCGGTTTAATTTGCAAATTTTGACCAAAAAATTAAAAATAGACCCCTTTTTTGGCTCATTTTGTCGTTTTTTTCAAAAATTTTGCAAAATCAAATATCGAAAAACGGAAATCAAAAAACGGAAATTTTTCCAATTTTTGATTTTCCGTTTTCGATTTCAACTTGTTGTCACCAGAACAAAAAATGGTGCAAACGAAATTTCTTCAATTTGTTCGTGCTGTTTTGTCAAATCAAAAATCGAGATTCGTAAATTTTTCGTTTTTCAAATTTTGATTTTCAAATTTCATTTTTTGATTTTTGTTTTTCATTTTTTACAATACAGTGTCAAATTGATAATCGAAAGCAGAAATAATTCTCGTTCTTCAATTTTTGATTTTCATTTTACGATTCTCGTTTTTCAGATCTGTCTTGGAAATTAAATTTTAAATAAATTTCCATTCTTGATTTTCGTTTTTTATTAGCTAATGTGCCAAACGGAAAATCGGAATTCGAAAAATTTCCGTTTTTTACATTTTGATTTTCTTTTTCTGATTTTCGTTGACCATCATTTTTACATTTTCGTCTGACCAAAAGTGAAATTGAAAATTGAAAAACGAAAATATCTATTTCATTTTAGGTTTCACGTTCCGCGGTTGTACGATTGACAAATCAAAATTGAGCATTTTTGCTGAAAAACTACCTACTTTATTTTTACTCATAAACTAGTCACTAATACAGCTTATGGGCTTATCTTATGGGCACTAGCTGATAAGTAAGAATGAATCTGAACCTTCAGATCATGAATAAATCAGAGCCCCAAGACAACCTCAGACATAAACAGCGATTAATCTGTTATCACCACACACGTAAGACACATTTAACTACTACTACTACATTTTATTACGAAAAAAACGAATGGCAATGTCTGTCCGGGGGTCTTTTGATAATTCGGTTTGATTTGCAAATTTTGACCAATAAATGAAAAATAGACCCATTTTTTGGCTCGTTTTGTCGTTTTTCCAAAAATGTTGCAAAATCAAAATTCGAAAAACGGAAATAAAAAAATGGAAATTTTTCTAATTTTTGATTTTCCATTTTCGATTTCAACTTGTTGTCACCAGAACGAAAAATGATGCAAACGAAATTTCTTCAATTTGTTCGTTCTATTTTGTCAAATCAAAAATAGAGATTCGAAAATTATTCGTTTTTCAAATTTTGATTTTCAAATTTCATTTTTTGATTTTCGATTTTTGTTTTTCATTTTTTACAATACAGTGTCAAATTGAAAATCGGGATTCAAAATTTTTCGTTTTTTGAATTTTGATTTTCAAATTTCACTTTTTGATTTTCGATTTTTTTTATTTTTTTTTACAATACAGCTGAATATAAAGCTGAACTACTGCGAGTTGAACAAAGTCTAGAAAATTGTTGTGGCCACATTTTAAAATTGGGGGAGGGGGGGGAGGGGGGTTACCCCTCCGTAGCGTGTATAGCGCGGATGGCGGGGTGGGGGGTGGGGGGCATTTTTGAGCTGGACACTATTATAACTCAAATAGCGCCTAGGGGTGGGGAGGGGGTGAAATCCGGTGCGCCGTGCACTCTTACACGCAACAGCTACCGAGGGGTGAACGAGAGCCTGGAAAATTGTTGTGGCCTCATTTTAAAATTCGGGCAGTAATTTTACGTTTGTAGCTGTTTTCTGAATAAAAAAAGCTTAAGTTTATGCAATATTTTTCAGTTCGTCAATTAGTTGGTTTTATTTTTGTTTTAATTAATTTAGTTTTGTTTGTTAGTCTAATAATTTGTTTTTTAAGTCACTGCTGAGTTTTGCTCAGGTTTATTTCGGGCAGAAGTCCACTTTTGAGTTTTACCGGATTAGAGTAGGCACAATTTCACTCATAAGTTTTCACAACCGGATCGACAGAAGAATTGGGTTTCGAAGGGCAAGCAAGAAGTGTATCGAAGGGCAAGCAGACTGTTTCGAAGGGGAAGCAATCAAGACTGATTTAAACTAGATTTAATTTAATGTGCTATTATTAGTTATTTGAGTTAACTGCAGAAACCAATATTAACAAACTTACCTTTTTATTTAAAAAACATTTTGCATGACAGTGTCATGCTCAATTGCTTGGAACACCTCCAGCTATTGCTGGATTCCGTTTCTTCAAATTATTTCAAGGTAGGCAGTTCCAGTAGCTGCTCATACATCTGGTCGACACTTGAAAATTATACGCGCAACCAGGGTTGACTCTGCTTTTTCAAAAACAACCATAGTACTGCCATGTTGCGACTTTCCATACACAACTTCACCGTAAGCGGCCATTACAATATAAAACAGCGCAATTACCCAAGGTGCCAAAACTAAATTTCAAAGCGCGAGTAAATTTGTCGTGAAAGATCATAAATTTTAGTTGATCTTTGACATTTCCATTTCCAATTATTTGCTGCTTGCATAGCATGAAACTGCTTGCCGTAGCAATATAATTTAATTTAATTTAATTTAACTAACAGCAATATAATTTTCAGTCACGTTTTTAAGCTTTTGCTCTACAAGAAAACTTGTTGAATTAGCTAGCTTTCGCTTGATATATATATATATGTATATATATATATATATATATATACATATATATATATATAGAGACGAAGCATAATTCAACAAGTTTTCTTGTAAAGCGAAAGCTAAAAAAACATCATAAAAATTATATTGCTGTTAGTTAAATTAAATTAAATTAAAATTATATTGCTACGGCAACATGTATAAGAGCCGCAAATAATTGGAAATGGAAATGTAAAAGATCAACTAGAATTTATGATCTTCGCGCGAAATTACTCAGCACTTTTGAAACTTAGTTTTGGCACCTTGGTAATTGCGCTGTTTTATATTGTAATGGCGGTTTGGGGTGCAGTTGTGTGGAAAGGCGCAACATGGCAGTACTATGGTATTTTGAAAGCAGGGACTTAAACTTCCTCATTTGTGGTGTAATTTTTAGACATCGACCGGATTTGTTCCAGCAAGGCAAATGTCATGCAAAATGTTTTTTTAAATAAAAAGGTAAGTTGGTTTTGTGCAGTTAACTCAAATAACTAATAATAATAGCACATTAAATTAAATCTAGGTTTAAATCGTATTTAATTGTCTTCCCCCTTGCGAAAACAGGGTATTTTGCCTTTTCGAAAGTTACTGTTGCTTGCCCTTCGAAACCCATTCTGTGCGAGGATGCCAGTTGTAAAAAAAAAAACTTATGGGGTGAAAATTGTGCCCTCCTCTAATCCGTAAAAATTCAAAACAAACTGCCCAAACCTAAACCCAGCGTGACTTAAAAAAAAAAAGTTGTTGTAACTAACAAACAAAACTAAGAAAAAAAAAAAAAATTAAAACCAACTAATTGACGAACTGAAAAAATATATAAACTTAACTTTTTTTTATTCAGAAAACAGCTACAAACGTAAAATTACTGCCGAATTTGAATCAAGGCCGCCGACATTTTCCAGGCTTAACTTCACCCCTCGGTAGCTGTTTAGTGTGAGGGGTCGCGCGGCGCGCCAGAATTTTACCCCTCCCACCCCTAGGTTTGTGAGTTATAATAGTGTGAGCCAAACCCCCCGCCCGTTATTTGCGCTATACACGCTACGGAGGGGTCAACCCCCCTCCCCCCCCTCCCCCCAATTTTTAAAATGTGGCCACGACGGATTTTTTTTTTCTCAAGCTTTGTTCGAGTTCCCGCCAGTAACCTCAGCTGTATTGTAGAAAAAAATAAAAAATCGAATATCGAAAAGTGAAATTTGAAAATCAAAATTCAAAAAACGAAAAATTTTGAAATCCGATTTTCAATTTGACACTGTATTGTAAAAAAATGAACAAAAATCGAAAATCAAAAAAAATGAAAATTTGAAAATCGAAATTTGAAAAAACGAAATAGTTTCGAATCTCTATTTTTGATTTAGAAGCGAATAAACGAACAAATTGAAGAAATTTCGTTTGCATCATTTTTCGTTTTGTAGTGACAACAAGTTGAAAAATCGAAAATGGAAAATCGAAAATTAGAATTTCCGATTTTTATTTCCGTTTTTCGAATTTTGATTTTGCAACATTTTTGGAAAAAAAGACAAAACGAGCCAAAAATCGGTATTTTTCATTTATTCAGCTCGAAGTGCAAATCGAACCGAAAAAGTATCAAAAAGACCCCCCGGACGGACGTCGTCCATTCGGTTTCGAGTAAAATGTAGTAGTAGTTAAATGTTGTTTTACGTGTGTGGTGATAATAGGATTAAATCGCTGTTTATTGTGAGGTTGTCTTGGGGCTCTATTCGTGGTGCTGAAGGTTCGGATTCATTCTTTACTTATCGCTCCGTCCATTAATTAAGCCCATAAGCTGTATTGATAACATTTATGAGTAAAAATAATTAGGGTGAGTTTTTCAGCAAAAATGCTCAAAATTTGCAATTTGTCGATCGTACAACCGCGGAACTCTGAAACCTCAAAATGAAATGAGATATTTTTCATTTTTTCAAATTTTCAATTTCACTTTTTTTTCGTCAGAACGAAAATGTAAATCAATCGTCAACGAAAATCAGAAAAAAGAAAATCGGAATGTGAGAAAACGGAATTCAGAAAAATTCAATTTTTCCGTTTGGCGGCCTAGCTAATAAAAAACGAAATAAAATGGAAATTTATTTGAAATTTAATTTCCAAGACGGATCTGAAAAACGAGAAATCCGTGAATGAAAATCAAAAATTGAAGAACGAATTCTATTTCTGCTTTCGTATCAGAACATGACACTGTATAAAAAATGAAAAACAAAAATAGAAAAATGAAATTTGAAAATGAAATTTGAAAAACGAAAAATTACGATATCAAGAATAATTAACAAACAAACTGGAAATTTTTCGTTTGCGCGTCTTCTCGACAACAAGTTGAAATCGAAAACGGAAAGACAAAAATTGGAAAAATTCCCGTTTTTTGATTTCCTTTGGATATTTGATTTTGCAAAATTTTTTGAAAAAAACGACAAATAAGAGCCAAAAAAGGGGGTCTATTTTAAATTTTTGGTCAAAATTTGCAAAATTAACCGAAATTATCAAAAAGACCCCCCCGGACACTTGACTCCCCACTAGCCTGCCGGCTTAGGTTTAAAATTTCTATCTCGCATTAATGTGAACTCCGCTTACACGCAGAAAGCTTGGCGGAATCACTTTTAAGGCTAAGACCGAGTTTTTAAATCGAATTTGTCCCTAGGGGAGACCTATATGTGCTTTAACTAGGCCGAACGGTGAGATTTTTGGGTCCTTACCCTGAAAGATGAAAGAAAAAAATTAGGTGACAGAGCCCGCAAAAGGTGAGAAAAGGGCCAACAGGAACTGAAAGCAGTCAAAAAGAAGTAGAATGGGTTTTAAAAATTCTTGCTTAGCAAATACAACTCGATAAGCCATTTTTTGATTTTTTCAATTTTCGATTTTTTTAGGCAATTTTGAATTCCCAAAAAGTTTACTGAATTGTGCAATAAATACAAGAACAAGCATTAGGCCTGAGCTGAGATTGGGCGTGGGCTAAATATTTCCAGCTCGAGAACTCGGTTTCGAAAATTAAATTGCGTTATTGGGTTGCCGACCAGTTGCGAAGCAAAGGCAACCCTTTTGTATCTGAAATGTCTGTTATTATTAATATTATTATTATTAATATTACAAGTCTAGTGCGTCTAGTTTAGACTAGTTAGACTAATAGTATTTATCTTAGTTTAGTCTATTTCATGCTACATTATTTAAAGATGAACAAAAAATTTTTAAATTTTTTGCCTAAATTCAATTGTTTTGGGATTTGATCACCCATGGTGTGATCTGTACAATTAGCCCCTTTTAGGAAAAGTTTTCAGGGGCCATAACTTTTGATACGGTAATGGTACAATTATAATTTCAACGTCATTTGGAAGGAAATTGTTAGAGCTTTAAAATGATGGGTCATATGACCCTGTGACGTGACGTTTAGCGTACGTCAAAATTTAGAAAGTGAAATTTTGACTTATTTTCAGGACGTTGCGCCATCATGTGATATGTCATCTGAAAGCGCTAAAAATTGTCTTTCTAATGACGTAATTGTCATCTTTCTACGATGTTCCTAGCCTAAGCTGTGGCCATTTTTGTGGTTAACCTCCAGAAATAACTGACTACAAAAATGGCCTGTCGCGGAGGATTCTGCGGAGGAAAAATAACTCCATTTTACGCCCTTTTAAACTCAAAGGCACAGCTTAGCGGTTTAGTATGAAGCATTAACGCTTCTTTTAGACACTTTGATGAAACAGATTGGAAGTAAAGAGTTTTCTGTAATAACGTTTAAACGTTGCTTGTAGCAACAGACAAATAACTCCGATTTACGTTGCGTATAACTTTGGAACCAAGCCACTGCACGAGATTCGAAAGTTAAACGTCTAAATAACACACATGGTTCTAACTGATATTTTAATATGGAGATGATATCTTCATTATCATTATGAATAGGATAGTATAAGTATATTAATTATTATTATTAATACAAGACTAGTGCGTCTAGTTTAGACTAGTTAGACTAGATCTACAACGTGAAGTCACGCAGTGTTTAACAATAAAACTTGTTTTGAAAAAAATTTCAAAATTCAAACTTGAGTCAAAGTTGACTTGCAATGCGTTTTGATCGCATATGAGGTGATTACAGGTAGTCAACAAAAGGGAAAAATTCCAGGAGCCATAACTTTTTATACGGTTGTGGTATCGACGTGAAATTTTTTTAAATGCTAGCGCTTGTCAAGAGCTATCGATTGATAGGTCGCACGATGACGTAAAAACCAACCAATGTTCCGTATTAATTAATTGTTAAACGCTGATTTAACGTGGCGTCCGTCAACGTCAAGTAAGGTGTTATTCGAAAGCGCCTGAAGTTCTGAGCAGAATGCCGTCAATTTCATGTTTCTACGTCAACGTTGAAGCAAGTTATAACGGTTTCAATTTTTCCGAACTTTTGGTCAATACGCATATGGTGTGAGTAGTCGCGGAGGAATTTTTGCGAACAAAATGTTTTCTAAAATGAACTTTAGGCAATAACTTTTTCCAGGGACCACGTAAAAGGTTCTAGTTTTCACTATTAGATAGTGCAGACTATGGGCTTTTATTTGATACCAAAAAGGCTATACGTTAACGCTGACTTATATACAGAAAAATGCAAAATAAAATTTTTGAATAGAATAAATTTCAGATTTAGACCCATATGGCCGGCTCCATGGTCACTGATGGAATAAAAACTGTTTTGTGTAAGGATCACAGTTATGTGGATGACTTCATGGAAGCGTTTCTTTTGTTATATCAATGGTAACACGGACGTTACGTAACATTTTTGAAAATTACTCAGTTTACGTAAAAACTTTTTACGCCATAACTTTTTTTAGCTAGCTGGTAAAAAGTTCTAGTTTTCGACATCAGTTAGATTATAAGAACAGCTTTCATTTGACACCATAAAAACTATAGGTTACCGCTGACTTATGTGCCGAAACACGTAAGATTAATTTTGACAATAAAATAACTCCAACTTTATTGACCTGGAACCAGAGAACCGGGCCACGTCCATCATAATGTAAGCTTATTTCATGTTTAGAACATCAACGCCAACCCTTCCAGAGCCACCTCACCCTATTATTATAATTATCACAAAAAATAGGATAGTTTTAAAGATGGTAATTATTACAAGTCTAGTGCGTCTAGTTTAGACTAGTTAGACTAATAGTATTTATCTTAGTTTAGTCTATTTCATCTTACATTATTTAAAGATGAACAAAAAATTTTTAAATTTTTTGCCTAAATTCAATTGTTTTGGGATTTGATCACCCATGGTGTGATCTGTACAATTAGCCCCTTTTAGGAAAAGTTTTCAGGGGCCATAACGTTTGATACGGTAATGGTACAATTATAATTTTAACGTCATTTGGAAGGAAATTGTTAGAGCTTTAAAATGATGGGTCATATGACCCTGTGACGTGACGTTTAGCGTACGTCAAAATTTAGAAAGTGAAATTTTGACTTATTTTCAGGACGTTGCGCCATCATGTGATATGTCATCTGAAAGCGCTAAAAATTGTCTTTCTAATGACGTAATTTTCATCTTTCTACGATATTCCTAGCCTAAGCTGTGGCCATTTTTGTGGTTAACCTCCAGAAATAACTGACTACAAAAATGGCCTGTCGCGGAGGATTCTGCGGAGGAAAAATAACTCCATTTTACGCCCTTTTAAACTCAAAGGCACAGCTTAGCGGTTTAGTATGAAGCATTAACGCTTCTTTTAGACACTTTGATGAAACAGATTGGAAGTAAAGAGTTTTCTGTAATAACGTTTAAACGTTGCTTGTAGCAACAGACAAATAACTCCGATTTACGTTGCGTATAACTTTGGAACCAAGCCACTGCACGAGATTCGAAAGTTAAACGTCTTAATAACACACATGGTTCTAACTGATATTTTAATATGGAGATGATATCTTCATTATCATTATGAATAGGATAGTATAAGTATATTAATTATTAATCGTTTGGCTTCTTATGTTGCCACTTTTTTGTGTGAAATGCTTTATGGATATGAACCAAACTTTGGTGGAAGGGTCCCCCCCTTGAGTACTTGCACCCCCCAACTTGATGGACTCGTGGCCCCTCGGGGGGCCGGGTCACGTGACCTTGAAAACTGGATCTGGTGTGTATGGACGAAACCTGTTGGGTTTATGTTTCAGCCATTAGGGGGTGTAAAAAGTGGGTTTTAGGGGTCGAATTTTCGAAATTTGGACTTTGACGTCCCTAGGGGTAATTTGGACCCCGGAACACGAATCCGAGGTCCATTTTCGTCTACGACACCTCGGGACCCTTCCATGACCCCCCTAGGGCACCCTGCCCAGGGGGTCCCCAGGGGTCAAATTTTCGAAATTGGGATTTTGACGTCCCTAGGGGTAATTTGGGCCCCGGAACACGAATCCGAGGTCCATTTTCGTCTAGGACCCCTCTGGACCCTTCCATGACCCCCCTAGGGCACCCTGCCCAGGGGGTCCCCAGGGGTCAAATTTTCGAAATTGGGATTTTGACGTCCCTAGGGGTAATTTGGGCCCCGGAACACGAATCCGAGGTCCATTTTCGTCTAGGACCCCTCTGGACCCTTCCATGACCCCCCTAGGGCACCCTGCCCAGGGGGTCCCCAGGGGTCAAATTTTCGAAATTGGGTTTTTGACGTCCCTAGGGGTAATTTGGGCCCCGGAACACGAATCCGAGGTCCATTTTCGTCTAGGACCCCTCGGGACCCTTCCATGACCCCCCTAGGGCACGCTGCCCAGGGGGTCCCCAGGGGTCAAATTTTCGAAATTGGGATTTTGACGTCCCTAGGGGTAATTTGAGCCCCTGAACACGAACAGAGGGTCCTCTACCTAGAATAGAGGGTCCTTTGCTTAGAATAGAGGGTCCTCTACCCACTGTCGGCAACCCGTTGATGTCACCCGACTTGTTGCTTATGTTTTTGATGGTTAAACGCTGGTTATTATGGCATTGTAATGTAAGACTCGATTGATTTCCACAGTCTTTGTGTCCGTTAAGTCGTCATAATACGCAGAAATCACGCCACTTATAATATTGAATTGTGGGATTTTTTCGTAAAGTTGCCGGCTGAACGGAGATATGGGATCTAAGTCTGAATCTACCATAAGGATCCGTTCTTATTTACAGTATATTCAGTCGCTAAACTTGGGGAAATATTTTGGTCAATGTATCGTGTGTCGTGACTTTTCATTTTATTGTATTTTATTTTTTGCTAAGTATGAGTTTGCCATCCTGCGGAGTGCGGATGTAAAGTATGAGTCGACAAAAAATCTTATTTTTGTTGTAAACCACTATCACCCAAATTATACGTAAATTCAGTGTTTTTTCTATTGGGCAGAATTTTCAAAAAATACTACTATTTTCAGATACACAAATAACGACGATGATTTGCCAGACTGGTTTGTGGAGGATGAAAAGAAACACTACAGAAAACAACTTCCTATTACAAAGGTAGTTTAATCGTTTTCGGGCTTACGGCTGACCTAGTTTTTACTCCCATTTTATACGTATTGGAATGAAATTTGGAAAAAATGGCTGTTTTTTATAATTTGTTTTCTATCTCTGACTTTGATACCTTTCGAAACTGGTGACAATATTATGGCTACTCTGCACTTATTACAAGTAATTTGTAATATTAATAATATATTTCGATATGGTTATGAGTGAGGTTCACGTAAATAGAAGAGGCAACAGTAATTGCAAAATTTACTAGGCAGCACTGAAATGCAATTTAAGGTGGCGCTCCTGAAATGTGGGTTTTGGCCATTATTTTGAAAACGCGCAAAAATATACATGCATCCTAAGAACAAAAGTTGTTCAGGCTTGACTTTCCTTCAATTTGATGTGCATATCACATGAAAAAATTTTTGAAAAATTTTCAGCTTTTTTCAGCAAGAAAAATAGATTTTCACGGAAATAGCTTTACAAGCCAGTGCATTTACACGTATGTAATGATTTTGGAAGATTGAAAAACACTAGCAGCTGTGTTTTACTTGAACATACTTTAAAAATTTTTTATGTTTTATTGAGTGTATTTTTTTGTAAAATAAAGCAGTATTTTTTGCATGAATGATGCTTAAATAAAGTGCGTGTGAATACAATCGCTAATTTTCGGCTTGCAATTTTAAAAAATTGGCTCAACGAGGATAATTAAAATTTGGCACATAAATGCACCTCGTTGTCTTCGAGCGGTCGCAAAATTTGATTTTGAGCAAATCGGTAGTAGTTAAGAAATTTAGTAAACTTTACGTTTATTGAAAATCGTGATTTTAGTGTTTTTCTGTATATCAATCATATTTATAAAAAATGACATTTTGCGACCGCTCGATCACGTTATGGCAAGCAAAATGAGCTATTGATTGTGCAACAGCTATGTAGCTGTGAAGAGAAATCGCAAGCCGAAATTCCACTCACGTTTGGTCTACAGTAAATGCTAATTTGTATCAATCAACTTCACATTTCGTGTTTGGGCATACTGTTACACCGGCTTGCTATCGCACATCTAAATTTGGCCCCAGATTGCCGTGTTTCGAAAAGTCACATTTCAGGAGCGCCACCTTAAAGTGCAGGTATGAATTCTGAATTTGACAGACCTTGACAGTTTGACACTTTGACAGTCCTTTTTGAGTCTTCGATCCCAGATTTCTTCAGCTGTACATTTTGTGGTTGTAACTGTGATTAGTTTTATTTTGTTTAAATATTTTTAGGAACAAGTGGAATATTATAAGCAGCGTGCGAAGGAAATTAATGCGAGACCCATAAAGAAAGTCGTCGAAGCGAAAGCTAGAAAAAAGAAACGAGTGAGATTTCTACTACTGTTTCTGTTTTGATATTTTTGCAATTATTGTCTAAGTTTTATAGATTATCTGCGATATGGTTCCAGCATCCAGTTTTTACATTTTTTCTTTGACGGCAAACAATTTCAAACAATGGTTTTTCCGAAAAACAAGTGCGCGTA
Organism: Trissonchulus sp. WLG1_4; assembly: GCA_030248245.1. Classification (NCBI taxonomy): domain Eukaryota; kingdom Metazoa; phylum Nematoda; class Enoplea; order Enoplida; family Ironidae; genus Trissonchulus; species Trissonchulus sp. WLG1_4. The sequence continues at coordinate 13,840 of JASANF010016450.1, read as the reverse complement.
CACTTCTTTAAATTTTCTGCATATTGTGTTGCTGTACGGTCACTATGCTAATGCTAAGGTCAGCATTATTGTCTGTCTGCACTGATTGGTTATCAGTCTGACCTCGGTGTTTTTAGCGCATGATTTTATTAAAAAAATGTGAAAAATAAAAAATTGCTGATTGTGTTTGAAAGCTGTTCACTATTGGTCCCTGTTTAATATTCGCAGGCTCTTCGTAAACTGGAAAAAGCTAAGAAGAAAGCTGAAGCAGTTTTGGAGAAGGAAGATATGACAGATCGCGAAAAATCAATGGAGCTGAAAAAGTTTGTTTTAAGTTTTTCAGGGTTTACTCTTTTCCCATGACGTTTCGAAGGTTTACGTCGGTTTATACTTGATCGAGTAACTCAAATTCCTCACTCAGATTGGTGTAAAAAATTTATTTGTAACTTGTAGTAAGTTGTAAGCATACTTTGTAAAATTGTTGACATTTTTTACGTTAAAATTGATTGTAAATGTTTTATTTTTTGAAAAATGTGTGAGTTAAATTGGAAATATCTTCAATAATTTGGGCACCATTTACGGGACAATTAGGTTGCGTCTCTCATCTCTCAGTTGATTTCTTTATATATGAAGTTATGATTTGGCTTTTTATGTCTTTAGTTTTTAATAAACAGAAAATCGTTGATATAGTTATAGCTTACTTTGTTTTTTCACAGGATCTATAAAGCAGCCCAGGCCGCCAACAAAAAACCCGAAGTGACTTATGTGGTGGCCAAAAAGGGACTAGCGACCAAACGTGCGGCGAGACCCGCCGGTGTCTCGGGAAGATTCAAAGTGGTTGATAGACGCATGAAAATGGACAATATCAGAGAAAAGTTGCAAGCAAAGAACAGCAAAGGAAAAGGAAAACGAAAGCGGAAATGATTCAGTGTCAATATTTGGCTTTTAGATTGAAAGACACTGTTGTTGAAAATTTGGTTGTTTTTGTTTAGTAAAACATTAGCTTTATGTTTACCTGTGGTTGCGGGGTGTCAAAAATGGAAAGTCTTTGGCTCCGTTGGCTACAGGGGCGGACCTACATCCCACCCTTAAGACTCAATTTTAGAGGGAGGGTCTTCCATTTCTCAAGCTGTTCCCCTCCCCCAAACGCATGAAATTAATAGTACAAGCTTATAATACTCTAGTTTTTTTATGCAAAATTGATACTTTGTTTTGTTGTTATACCTTTATTATGTTGTTTGTTGCTTTGTGTAACGTATTAGAGTTGATGCATCATTACAGCTGTGCGTCCACTAAACCAGCAACGTAATCTCTATTTTTGCTGGCGGAAGGGACATAGCCGGTGAATATGTATGGATCGACCCTTATTGTTTTTGTTGAATAAATATTTATAGCTAATGACTCTGTGTTTTTTCTCAATACTTGTTACTAATCCCTTTTGCTTTTTGCTCTAATATGTAAAATAATATGTAATTTGGTGCAGTTGCTGTATGTTTTTTTTTAATATCTAATATCAAAGCTGCTGACGACCTAGTGCCTACCTATAATTGTGTGATAACTTTTAGTTACCGACTTTAGTGTTGATTAGATTTAACGTCGACTAACTTAACTTGCGCCCATTCAGAAGCGAGCTGCTCTTTTGATCGGCCAGACAGAAATGGCAGCCTGAAGGCAGATTGGAGCACGTACGTCTGGCTAATCATGAAGAGCAATTCGTTTTCCGATTAGCCGAATCATACCTGTTAAAGTAAACTTAGACAGATATGGCGAAATAAAGGAGCGCATCTAGAACACACGCACTCTTTCTATAGAGTGAGATGCTACTATTATGTAGACTAGACTAGACTAGACACTATTATGTATTGTTGCTGTTAAATACCTCCGTTTGTAAACTTAGTGATAATATAGCATATTTTTCTCATTCATTAGTGATTTTAATTTTAAAGTAAACACTTGATGTACTATTAACACGTAGTCAAAATTAATCTAAACATCTAATCAAACCTCTACATATGTACATCTTTTTTTAGCGTCGCCTATTTTTCACCCAAACTTTTGTAGAAGACTAATGAGGTGCACTTGTCACTGTTTGGGCCAATTCATAAAGACTCTGGGTTTTGCCATTTCGAGTTTTACACCAACAACGGCAGTTGGCCTGCTTCTGTCAATAGGTAACACGAATACAAGGCCCAGGAATTCACTTGTTTGTGGGTAAAAGTTGGCAGCCCGTAAATGTGACGAGTAAACACCAAAGCAGGTTTGGAAGAATCGAATTTTTGGAGGGTACTTAAGCGAAAAAAAGAACATGCTGATTTGTTAACGTCTGCTACTTTTAACGCTGTGCAGGTGAAAGTCCGGTTTAGTCGAAAGTTTTTTGCTGTCAGTTTTTTTCAAAGTTTGAGTTACTGATAAATTAGTCACTATGACGCTGCTAAGGTCAGTTTTAAGTTTTAGTTTTAAGGTCAATAAGCTTTAGTTATCAATAAGTTTTAAAATATTTGTTCACTTTTTTAATGTACAGGAATTCCGACCAAGAAAGGACCTGCGAATTAAGTCTGTTTTCGTTTTAATGAAGCTTTTTAGGCGGAGTCTGTTTAAGGTTGCTTCGCAGTTGGAGGTAATTATGTCCGTAAGTAGTTTTTCAGAAAACGTTTTCCCAGTTTAGAAACATTATCGTAATGTTGCAAGTAATGACTCAACAGTTCTGCACATCTTTTTAAGGGCTAGTAGTCTGTGTTTAACTTTTCTAACTAAAAAATACTATAACAAAGTCGCCCATGTTTTGCAGCAACACATTAAGTTGATTAAGCATTTAGGCTGATACTCCATTAGACATAAGGGCTGGATTTCATCACGGTGGTTTTTAAACCTGCAGCACAGCAAGTCTTTGTTTTCTGAAATTTAAACTGAGCAAGAACCATGGTTTTAGAAAATCCACGAAAATCGTAACGAATCAGGCAATATTTCGTAATGAAATTAGGTGCAAATCATATGCAAACGTACGTAAAATCATCGTTTTTAAAAACCACCGTGGTGAAATCAACCCAAGTTGTATACTTGTCAGGACATAGTAACAGGGACAAAGACAATTTTCGGTCAGTTGGTGTGAAGCATTGGCCGAATCGTTTGGTCTACGTTTTTGCATTCAAACTGGACTTGACTTTGACCCTGTCATTCGTGATGAAAAATTTTTTTCTCTTTTCGCCAATTAGTTTTCTTGGAGTTACGTAGGGAACAAGCATAAAGACGAGCATGAACCGGGTTTGACGGAGAAGTATGAACTAAAGTCTGACCAAAAAATGCTGGACCCTCGGGCAAACTAAACTTGCTATTTTATTACGAAAAGAACGAATTGCAAGCATCAAGAGTACAGCGAGTAGTCACAAAAATCACGCCACCTGTTTTGTCTCAGGGTTCAGCAATTTTTGGTCAGCACTTTAAGCCCCATTGGTTGCAGGTGGTCCGTAGCCCCAGGGCAGTGTCCTGACCATGTCTGTACCTGATATGCTGCGTTGTCTGGTACAGCTGACCGGGCGGGCCTGTCACATTGCCCGGGCCGTCCGCTCCGAGCCCGAACTGCTGCGACTGCTGGTGGAGGAGAAAAAAGGGGCCACCAAGAACGACCGATTCTCCCATGACTTCAAATCCATTGCCGACGTGCTCATTCAGGAAATGGTGCGACATGAACTGGAAGCTAAGGTGGGGAATTCCGAGGCTTGATTCATCCTTACAGCTGTATGTCCGTCCGGCGTGTGAAAATATGAAAAATTTGCGCTATGAGTTTTACGTTTAGCAAAGGATTATGATTAATTGTGATCTTTTACTAATTTGCCGGCTGAGCCTTAGGCAAGGCTTGAAAAATATGTCCTCATTCATTTAAGTTTAAGGGCATACTTTCTTACTTTAAGTTTAAGTTTACCTACTTCTTTTAAGTTTAAGTTTACCTACTTCTTTAAGCCTAAGCTTAGAGCCGGCATTGGACGTAAAGTATGATTGGACCCTCTAACTCCATGGCAACTACTACAACTCTGTTCCTGTTATTCGGTGTTAAATACGGACTTTATATTCTATTTCTTTATTTATTTTATTTGTTTGCAGTTTCCCGGCATAGCTGGCAGCGTCTACGGCGAAGAGAGCAACAAATTCACGGCCAGCTCAGGCGAGTGCGTAATTGTGGCCGTGGATGGAAACCAAGCACGATTGACGGAGAGCCTGAAAAGCATTCTGAACGGGAACCAGGTGGCGGCCCAGATCCTTTCCGACGTCGTCTATGACGTCAGCAAGCAGGACGCTGACATTGACCTGACTGGAGTGCCCAACGAACCTCTGCAGCCCGAACGATTGGGCGTATGGATTGATCCCATTGGTTGGTTTTGGTCACGTGGTTTTGGGAATTGATTGCGTAGAACGCGATAGGGTCGACTGAGACTTGTTCTTACAGCTGTAAGTCCGTTTAGCCGGTGAAATTACGAAAAAGTCACGCCACTAATAGTGTGTACGTTCAACATGTGTCCAGATCTTTCTGATATTTAGCCGAATGAACGGACGTACGGCAGTATGCATGAATCGACCGTAAGGGTGGATTTCACCACGGTGGTTTTTAAAAACCATGGCTTTACGTACGCATATGATTTGCACGTATAGGTAATTTCATTACGAAATATAGCCTGATTCGTTACGAATTTCGTGAATTTTCTAAAACCATGGTTTTTGCTCAGTTGAAATTTAAAACCTGCAGCATAGCAGGTTTTTCTTCTGCTGAAATTTCAACTGAGCAAAACCCATGGTTTAGAAAATCTGCGAATCCGGGTATATTTCGTAATGAAATTATGTGCAAATCATATGCAAACGTACGTAAAACCATGGTTTTTTAAAAACCACCGTCGTAAAATCCACCCTAAAGGTTATCATTTAGTTATGTGTTGCAGGAATCAAATGAGTTATGCTTGATAATCGCACTTTAAGTTCGTCTTGGACTCTTGACTATTCAGGAGGGTTTTCACCCAATCCATCATTGCTTGCCTACAGGTGTCTGTTACTCTTTGCAAGTCTTTACATTTATAACAATTGTACGCTCAAAATCTGGGGATAGATTTTACAAGACGAATTCGTACCGAATCGCCTGATTTTGCAATAATAAGACTTATAGAGCTGAGCAACAGGCCCCAGAAATCATTTCATCGGTGTGTATAGTAAGTATCATATACACCCTTTGTATTTTTAGACGCCACGAATACGTACATTAAGCCGGATGCCAAAAAGCCGCACCCGAACGCCAACCGGGGCACCACGCACATTCAGCGCAGTGGTCTGGAGTGTGTCACCGTGCTGATCGGGCTGTTCGATAAAGTCACCAAAGCTCCGGTGTTGGGCGTGGTGGGCAAACCCTTCATTCCAAACAGTGGTCACGTGGACACAACTGTGGGAGACTCCATACTGAATGAGTTGGTGTTAGATTTTAGTATTGATGACTTGAGCCTGGTTCTTACTTCTTCTTAAGAGCACAGGGACGGGTTCAAGGACAATTTTAAATCAGCTACTGTGAAACATTGGACTGTTTCGTTCCAACTTGTAATTGCTTAGCTTAGTATGGACAAAATGATAGGGACAACGATAAGGACGTGAAGCATGAACCTGGCTTTATTAGCAATAGATTAGTAAAACTGCGTTGATTACTTTCGGTTTTTCGCTGCTGAGTTTTATACGCCCTGAGTCATTCAATAAAAGCGAAAACTTTTACTAATTCTAATGTAAAGAATGGCAATAGCTTTTTTTAGCTAGCGCATTCAATTTTACCGATTGGCTGATTGAGTATTGTGTAAAAATTAGCATTTAGTTACTTTTATATTATATCACAGTCAGTTAAGCTGTAAATTGTAAAATTAGTACTTTGTTTCGTTACTTTTATCAGAATTAGTTTAGCAAGAAATTAATTACATTCTTTTTATTGATCCAATACGCCATTTTGGCTACAGTGACACTAATTGTCGATGTATCTTTATTAATCTATCGCCACTATATCTTATAGGCTATCGGTGGAGTGATTATTTCGTAATTCTGCCGGCGCAAGAAACATCAGCTGTGCTTATCGACCTTATTTCTTCTGTTGCAGTATTTTCCACGGCTGCTACTGGGGTTCCGTGCCAGGGAATGCCGTCTGCGCCAAAACGGTCTTGGCCAATCAGCGCATCTCAGCCCTCCGCCCCCCCTCCCTTGAAGACCCTCTAACCATAGTCATCAGTGGTAGCGAAGCCGAGACCCCCCTGGTTCGCAAGCTACACGAGGCTGGATGCCAAATTGCCTATGCCACAGGGGCGGGGTATAAACAGCTGTGTGTGATTCTGGGTCTGGCTGATGCTTATATTCTCATGAAACCGACCTGCTACCAATGGGACACCTGTGGGCCGCATGCCATTCTGAAGGCGGCCGGAGGGGGGGTGGTTCGATTCCATGATGCCCTAAAATTAGCACCCGTATTTCAGAAATCTCACATTCCCAGCAATGAACTGAATCAGTTGCTGAACTCGATCGAACTGACCTACGATGCGAAAGTCGATTGTATGGTGGAATCGACGTATGCGAATCGCAGTGGAATTATTGCTTATCGATCTCAGGACCGACTCATTAGAATTTTGTCTATATTAGCGAATTAGTAATTTATTATTTATGAAAGTCAAGTTTTGTAAACGGTAATCTATTCATGGAGTGTGGGTGTACTTTGACTTATAATGTGAACACTGAACTGTTTGTAAAGCCCGGTTCATAATCGTCCTTTTCCCTAAAGTTTTGTAAGGCGACTCGTTGCCGCTCCTACCAATGGCCCAAGCGGGAACAGTGGGTACCAGCTTCAGGGGAGGATCGTTCTCTCGCCCCTAGCCTTAACCACACCGCCGCCGGCGGGGCTTCCAGGTATGATGAGCGGGGTCTTCCGTACTTGCCGGGGTTGCCGGACACCGACGGGAAAGGGGCTTACCTAAACTACGGGGCAAGGCGCAGTAGGCGCAGATCACTGAATAAATCCCGCCCGCATAGCCTGAAAAAGCCTCCCGAGTATGCGGGGTAGCTAGCGGCGGAGGGGCAGATCACGGCGCATACGGAACGCAGCGGTGGCAGGGCCTCTCTAGGCCGATACTGCCCGGGGGATATTGCTAACTCTAACGCGGCAGGGCTCTACGCCAAAACTGCCCACAACTGACGCGAAGACAAAGTGAATTTAGATTATTTAATAAAAGAAACACGGTAAGCTATACATAGGCCATTTGGGCCGAACGATAGGAAGTAGAATAGTAATACAGTTAAACTGACGAGCCGCCGTACAGGGCCGAATCACACACACCGACTGACTATAATCCTCTGGGCTATTGTACAGAGCATTGTGCCTAGCGTACACACACATAAGAAAGCGAGTACGCATGTAACGTTAAAATAGGTTGAGCGTAAATTCATATTATTAAAAGTATGAAAGGTAAGTGGAGTGTGAATAGGGAGTAAGGGAGGTTTTCCCAGGTGAAGCCTTACAGTTTTGTCCTCAAGCAATTCCAAGAAAACTATTTGACCAACGAACTTTTAGGACTCCCCCCAACGGCCCCTCGATTTTGTGGTGGGGTTCCCCCTCGCATACATGTAAGCATATTGTAGTTCACGTTAACCCTGGCGAAATTTCTAGTTTTACTTTGAGGTAAAATGCTGTAAACTTCTGATCCGAAGTCGCAAAAAGTCGTGATAGATTATCAGTCTAAGGACAGACTCAAAATTATCAAATATTTACATATTTCTCTACTTGCTACTATCTTCATATTTCATATCTATTTATTTTTCATTGGGTATTATATTTTTCTTTTATATTTTTATTTAGTACGGCTAGTACTGCAAAACAACATATTTATGCATAATGTACTACTTTTACCTTTTCTCCTATTTAATTTCTCATTTATTTATTACTGTTGTTGTTTTTATATTTTATTACCTATTTATTTTTCTTTAGGTATATTACTATTTTTCCACGATTACAATAGTACAGCTTTACAATACAGTATAGTTATAGTACATAATATAGTAATTACCACCTTACAATACCTTCAAACACCATTGCTACTCTTCTTTATTCTATTTAACTATGTGTTAAGCTTCTTGTGTGGTCTCATTTCAGTGTAATTATAACTGGAAAGTGAACTAATTTGCAATATTTACAACTATTTTTTTGATACTGTTTGTTCATATTGCCACAAAAGCATTGTGGGAACTGGGAATGTTAAAATGCAGCACGCCTGAAGGTCAGATTTTCCGGGAAGGCAGCTTGGTTCCGTGCAGATATAAGAAAATCAAAAAGCAGTCTTGGTGGCAAAAAACCATTAGATCTGATGAATCTGTTGATCAAGAAGCCCCAATTTGCACCAAATTTTTGTAGTGGTATTGTAATTATTGCAACTTGGTTCACCCTTCCCCTTACCTGATTATATTTGCTATGTTTTTATTTTTTTTGGTTTTGCCTCTGTTCTATCTTGCCTTTGTCTGGACGTCTGGTCATTAGATGTTTTATCCATTGTATATATTAATTTTTTATACACTTGTCTTTTTAGGCCTTTCCGTAAATATTAAATTAACTTGATGGTAGAGCTAAGTTAATATTTATTTTGCCTCTTTTAAGAACTTCGCTTTATGTATTTTTGCATATAGATGCCAGTAATAATTTTTGGCAAATCTAGGCCATTTTGATGTTGAGCTATCAGAGTAAATTAAATTAACATCATCAAGTTAAGACTGTTTATGAAAAGGCCCTTTTAGATTAGGTTATTTCATAGCTGAGTATGATTTTCCTAAAACATATCAACAGTACGCTGCAGATTTTCGCAGATATATACGTCCACGGTCCACCGGCTTTATTTTCGGTTGACGTGATTCATTTGGCCTTTTTTTCGTTTTAAGATTATTAATTTAGTGCATTACCCATACGTTTTTAGCAATGCAATAAGTAAAAATTGGGCCCGCGTCCTATATCCGGCACTTTTCTAAAAGTGCGGTACCATCATTTCCGAACAGTGCTATAGGACTTGGGCCAAAAATTTCGTTAAATGACTGAAAAGAGCGAAAAATTTAGTTTAAGAAATGAGTTTTTCATAAAGTTACGAGTTAGGTGTATTTACTATTCATTACGTATAGGCTTAATGTTTTGTATATAATCGAACACGAGAACTCGAATCGTACTTTCAGCCGTATTTGCATTCATTACAGATGAGTATTGGGCATTGGCAATATTGGTCGTACATTTTCACAAATTTTATGCAAGCTTTGTATTTTTAGTGTCTGTGATATATTTAGACCTGTTGTGACTCCCTGTTAGATTTGCAATAAACCTTACGTTGTGTTCACGGTCTTTTTGTCTTCGGCAATCGGCAGGGTGCTGTTAGTTTTTTGATTGCGATTGCATTCCTTAATTTGAAGCCGAATATTGCTGCGAAATGTAAGCTTCGATTAGTTAACATTCGTATGGAAGAATAACGAGGTGCGTGTTGTGACGTTGTGAGTAGGATAATTTTACGGTGTGAAATTTGTTAGACAGACTGGGATATGACAGCAGGTACAGGACATAATCTACACACGTTCCCGACTCTTGTAGCGGATTTCGAACTTACAACAACAAGTCTTAAGGCTAATAAGTAATAACACCTAACTGAACTGGGCCCGGTTTCATAAACAATGAATCGCGATTTATTAGTAACACTGGTGCAACATAAAAAATCGAGTATAACTTGGCCTTTACACAATATTTCTGCTAGAAATTTTCATAACAGGTAGTCGATATGTTACACCACGTGTGGTTCAAATCTCGTAATGGTCAAGTTATCCAGCGAAAACTAAAGCTAACTTGAAGTCATTCATTAGTTGCAAATATTAGGGAATTTTTTTAAATCACTAATATTTACTAATATTTGGAACTAATGAATGACTTTGACTTAGCTAGACTTATGTTTGCATGAAGCAAATGTAGCAAAACTTTCCACACTCATTATGTAACATAATATCAGTGTCACTAATGAATCGCAACTGAACCGGACCCTGGTGGGGTGATGATTTCGTTTTGTGGTCAGCTGAACAGACATACGGCTGTGAGAATGAATCGACCCTAAGCCGCTTTAATCGGCCCTTAGTTAAAGTAACGATCACAATTGGTCCTTTTTTGGCAGAAACAGAAGCAAATGTAATTAATTATAACAAACAATAGACAACACAGCGGCAAAAATACGCAATTATGAACAAGCAATTATGTACCTACAAAAATACTCATTCAGAAAATAATATGAAGAAATATAAACTAGATGTAGATATATATATATATATATATATATATATATATATATATATATATATATATATATATATATATATATATATATATATATATATATATATATATATAAAAATACTGACGAAATGTACTGATTCACCGGTATTAACAAGAACAAAAGGATACCCGTTCCAGGAAACACCCACAACTTACAGTCGATTCGTGTTTAACAAGTCACTAACGTTTCAATACTCGCAACAGGGGTATACCAGCGCTCCCCAAAGTAGGGATGTTTTCAGTTAACTGGTAACTGATTTCTTTTCAGTTAAAGTTAAGCAGTTACAGTTAACTGATAATAACTGATAACTGAACTGCTCTGATTTTCCAAAACAGTTAGAAACTGATAACTGAACCGCAAAATTTTCAGAAGCAGTTAACTTAACTGTAACTGAACTGCTTCAATCGTGAAAAACTGACTGAAATCAGTTAACTGATTTCATTTTCAGTTATATGCAATAACTGAAAATAATTTTCAGTTAAGCGTAGAAACTGTTTTGATTTTCAGTTTTCAAGCATAACTGAAAAGCGACTATTCAGTTCAGCTTTGGGAACATTTAAAAAACCAATAAATCTCATATTTTACGTGCGTATATGTATATTTACTCACATGTTTGTATATTTACTAACGCGCATACAGATACTGTTTTTGTACACGCTGACATGTTCGATCAAGCCTAGGATCAATTGATTATTGGCTGTCGGCCTACAACGAAACATTAAAGTCCTCCTGACATTAGCTTTTTCTTATCCAATTTTCACCCTCCCTTAACAGCTTCCGTAGCAGTGTGCAACGATTTTGTGATTTTGTGCGGCTCGTGATTCACTGGCAGCCACATGAAACTAGGTGATAAACGCTTAAAAAACGAAGCAATATTATCCAATAACAAAGCTAGGTAATTTAATGTAAAAAAGTGAAAATGAGTTTTATCATTGTTTGGCGAGGGATTTAAAATTTAAAGAAATTTTATCGTACAACTACATATGTGTAGGCATTAATGCGTGCTACATTATATACCAACTTACTACTTACATTCTAAGGCAAAAAAGTTAAACTTTAACTGAAATTAAAAAAGTTAGGGGTATTACTTTAACTCCAAAAAAGTTAGAGGTCTTACTTTAACAGTAACTTTAACTTGAATTAAAACAACCTTACTTTAACTTTAAATTGAAGTTACTTTAAAAAAGTTATATAAAAGTCATTGATTTTCGGCTTACTTTAACTTTAACTTAAATTGCTGCCTGAGCCTTACTTTAACTGTAACTTTTAACTTAAATTGAAGCAATGGCCTTTACTTTAACTTTAACTTAAATGAAAATGGTTTAAATTTTTTGCCCTTACTTTCAAATTTACTCTGGATTCAAATCTTAGTCGGAGTCATTTGATTCCGAAGTCCGAGTCTAGATGGTGCATGCTTTGACTATGAAATCAAGCCACTACGAGTTCGCTATTACACCAGAGGCTGTAGTAAGCATTTTGGCTGTACTGTCCTAGCAGAAATTTAGTAGACTGGCAGTAACTGTGTAGAAATGAAATCATATCTACTTATGGATGTCAGAATAGCTGAACAAGAAATTAGCATTTTTAGAGAAATAACTGAAAATATTTTCAGTTAAAGTTATCAGTTACAGCTAAGTTAACTTAACTGTAACTGAACTGATTAAATTTTGCCGAAATTAACTGATAACTGAACTGATTTAGTCTTCAGGTAATCAGTTAACTGATTAACTTAACTGATTAAGATTTCAATAACTGAAAACATCCCTACGGCCCAAAGTGAGAAAACGGGGAGGGGGTCGCGAAAATTGAACAAAAAAACGGGCAACATTTGTATTTTTTAACATTTTGCAACATACCAAGTTTGTTTTAATTTGTTAAATACTAAGTTTTGGGTACCAAGTACTAGTTAATGGTAAACAATTCGTTGACCATGCTGGACACGAAATCGGCTTTGATGATGGATTTTACCAAAGTTATTTATATACTCAAGGAACGTAAAGTTTTGTAAGTATGAAATAATTTTGAAAATGTCATTAGATAAAAATTTAACTATGTACTTCTAAAATTGAATAACTTTGGCAATATTCATACACATACACACATACAAATGAACAGAAAGTAAAACTATTGTTAAGTTAAAAACAATTGTTTAACGACTCCAAGGTTAGTCTGACTGTTTTTTAACGTGAACGTATTTGTCCTATTTCAAAATAACTAATTGTTCATAGCTAAGCAAGTCAATAGCAATAACTACATAACTAACATTTTTCCAATCTGAGTGTAGCTGTGTTTGTCTGAATTATGCATGCAGCCGATGCAGGAAATTGTCATCAAAAAACTCCATGGAGTACTCACTACTCAGACAAAAACAGTTGAAGTAATGTAATAACCAGAGTACATAATAGCGTCTCACTCTGTATAGACGGATGACTCATCTTCTATATAAAGTGAGACACTATTACGTACTCTTGGTACTAATAAACCTCTGTAATTAGGTTCTGTAATACTGAATACCATTACCAACCTCTAAGTGCACAAGAAAAAATAGCAGGTAATCGTTACGACCGAGTTATGACGCATTTCAATGATATCGTGACAATGCCTAGGACAAAATAATAAATTAGAAAAGTTCATATTATGCAAAACATTCACTTGATATTAACGCAAATATAACATTAATAATTAATAAGCAATTCATAATTTTCTAAACACTGACTGTTTATTGTTTTCGAATAACTGGGAAAAAATGACTGATTTTCAACTCCAAGATAGAAAAAGAAAATAAATATCGACACGCGTATGAATGACTTAGTTAACGTTTAAAACTAATAAAACTTCAAAAATTCAACAATATTCAAAACTATAATGTTATGTTTATAAAATTGACTAGACAATATTAACCGCCTTAGAAGCATACTGTAACAAATATGGTAAAAGTGCCAAAAACTAGAAATTTAAAGTCTGAACAAAATTTAATACTTTGAAATAGTAATAAATAACTAACTGTAAAGAAGGCGCGATTCATACTTGCAGCCGTATGCCCGTTCAGCCGGCGGAATGAATAATGAATAATGAATAATCACGCCACCAATAGTGTTTAAGATCCAGATTGTGGCGTGATTATTTCGTAATTCTGACTGAATTCTGAACGGACAAAGGCTGTAAGTATTGATCGAGCCTTAGTCTCAGAGTCAGAACCCCGCTAATTTTGAAGAAATTATTCATAAATTTGCTCACAAAAATGGATCTGCTGAAGTTTATATCTGCTAAGCAGAAACTCACAAGTACAATAGGTAAAGCATACAATATAATCTCCATGTTTTTCATGACAAACTATACAAATATAACATCGTTGTAAACACGATCATATAAATCAGTTCCTAATAAAAATCACCAAAAGGTCTGGTCCATTTAGATTCACGCAGTGTCGCGGGTCTGTCTGTTCAGGCAGCAAAAAAACTAAAAAATTGTACTATCACGATTGAACGGACATACTGTAAGTATGAATGGACCTTATA